>PDHQ01000054.1:132946-150795 GCA_003339415.1 Ophiocordyceps camponoti-saundersi (nom. inval.)
GGTGGGGTGTGGGGTGGGGGGGGGGTGATGCGAGTTGGCGGTCGGGTGTCCCCGCCCCCCCCCCCCCCCCCCCTTTTTTTTTTTCCCTCTTCTCCTCGTTCTCACTGTTGTTGTTGTTGTTGTTTTCCTTCGAACGATCTTGAGTTGGTGATGATTCGTTTCAACGACTGGAAAGACTAGGGATAGGAACAGAGAGAGACAGGAAAGAGGCGAGAAGAGTTCAGAGACGAATTTCAGACAGACACAGACGGAGGGGAGGAGGAGGAGGAGCTGGATGAGCAGTGAGTGAGTGAGTTGGAGGGTGTGTGGATATATATATATGTGTGTGTCAACGGGCCGACAGAATGTCCACGGCTTCACCTCAGTCCGACACGGGCGATGATGGCCTCCTCCTCCTCTCCCTCGACGACGACAGGGCCATGGTCCGTCGGCTTCTCAACAAGTACAGCCGGCGCGACATCGACCGGCTACTGGAGGAGGAGAGTCGAGAGTCATCATGTTGGTGTAAGTCGTCGTCGTCTCTTGACCATCATCCATCTAGGTATATAAGACGGGGGGCAAAACTGACATGTATGATGATGATGAATCAGACGGATCGTCACAATCAAGCCTCACGATGCAGACAGAAGCCCTACCGCCAACACGAGGACGACGATCCTGTCCGGCCTCACCATCGTCCTCCAGGACAGACTACGCCTGCGGCTTCTGCGCCGAAATCGGCATCGCAAAGACGTGCACGCGCCGAAACGACCTCCGGAGACACATAGACCAGTTCCACAACACAAACGCCATCTGGCTCTGCCAACACCCAGGCTGTCGCATGGCCTTTGACTGGCAGACGGCCTACCAGATACACCTCCGAAACGAGCACGGGGGATCGCAGATGAGGATGGAAGAGGCCAAGGTGACGCTCTGTCCCCAGACCGTCTTCGCCTGCGGATACCAAGGCTGCCATCACCTGGTCGAGGCCTCGACCGATGCCGGCGCCTCGGCTGCCTGGAGGGCCTATACCGCCCATCTCATCAAGCATTGCGACGAGGGGAGGGCGGGCGCAAACGGCTGGGACTACTCGCATCGCATGAGGAATCTTTTGGCTCAGCCGCGCGTTGCTGCTGCTTGGAGGGCTGTCTGGCCCGAGCCTTCGACGGCGATGCTCCTCCGATGGGATCCCGGTCCGAGCCGGACGCTGCGGAAGCTGTTGGAGACGAGGCATCTGGATCCGTTGCCGCGCCTCGTCCGCTGCGCCTTGGCTCTGGCTTCGGGAGGAGGGGGGGGAGGAGCAGGAGGAGGAGCAGCAAAGGAAATCATGTCTCCTCCTCCCGAGACTTGGTCCTCCTCCTCCTCCTCTTCTTCTTCCTCCTCTTCGTCTTCTCCTTGCTCCCCTCTTCCTCCTCCTCCTCCTTCTGCTTCGTCTTCCCCTTCGTCTTCCCCTTCTTGTACGTCTTCATCCCCGGCTCCGGCGCCGGCTCTCGACCTCCCCATCAAGAAACTATGTCCGGCCGCGGCGATCAAGCACGAGATGCGACACGGCGACGTCGTCGGCTTCCGATCGGCCGCCATGCCCTTTCGCTCGGTGCCGGTGCCGGTACCGGTACCGGACGGCTTCGTCCACGCCGTCAGGTCTCAGGCTCAGACTCAGACTCAGACTTCGCCTCCGCCCGTCACCGGCTTGTACGGCATGCTGGGGACGGCGGCTACGCTGTTCCAGCAGCAGCAGCAGCTCGTTTCCTTTCGTCAGCGACCTGTCGAGTCCGAGACGTCGGATGCTGGCGTCATCTGTCGGTGGGACGACGTCTATGGTCCGGCTGTTGCTGGTGGCTACTATGATGTTGCTGCTGCTGCTACTGCTACTGCTGGGTCGATGATGGCACCGGGTCAACATGATCAAAGCCAACATGATCAAAACCAACATCATCAACATCAACATCATCGTCATCATCATCATCATCATCATCATCACGCTGCTTTGCTTGGAGCTTACGGTCCACAGTCATCTTCCTCTTGAGACAAGAGAGGGCTGCCTCATGAAAGTCAAGGGGGGAACAAAGGAATGAGAGCATATACGCCTTGTGTGTGTGAGAGAGAGAGAGAGAGAGAGAACATACGTGAGGAAAGGGCTTATATAGTAGTAGTATATACGGATAGAAGGGCGTTTTGAATGATACCTCATGAGAAAAAAAGAAGTCATCGTCTTCTGCCTCCCTCTTATCCACACGCCAGCGAAAAATACAAGAGAGAAGAGACCCCTTCTTCAGGTCATGGTTACGAGTAAAAGCTACGGATATCCGTATTTACATCCCGTTCCCTGTATCCTTACATTAGTACGGAGCTCCGTACTTACTCTCTTCTTCTCCTTTCTTCCCCCCCCCTCCTTCGATAACGACTAGGGGAGGCTTGTCCGTATCCCTAGCTGAGACACACATATAGATCAGCAGGGCTTACCAATGGTCTTTGTCCACGTGTATAGAGTTATAAAGGGAAGTTTCTTTTCTTTTTCTTTTTCTTATACGGATACTCCGTAGAGAAGCCGAATAAGATTCGTGAGAGGGGGGGGGCAGAAGAAGAAGAAGAAGAAGAAACGGTTGCGTTCTCGACGGGGAGTTGATAGGGACTGGGAAGGGGCTTCTTCAGGGAGAAGGTGCTAACTTTGCAAGTGGAGGAGAAGAATAGAGGAGAAAGAGAGGAGAAATGTATGAGGTAGAAAGACTGAGGTTGACTTTTCGGCTTCAGGGGGGGGGGATTGAGTTGGTGGGTTTAGGGAGGGGGGGGGAGCATGGGTGTCGCTGTAGGAGGGCTTCTGACCTCCCTACATACATACATATGTATGTAAATACTTGACTGCCTGCCTGCCTATCTATCTATGCGACGGGTGAGAAACGAGGGGTGAGGGGGGGTGTTTATGTATGAAGGGGATGTGGGTGTCTATGATGATGTCTCTACGGACACATGAGTGCGTGACCAACTTCTAGATGGGTGTGAGAAGTTGAAGCAGACGATGAGTCAAGGGGATACTCTTTTCTCCATCTATCTCTACATCTCTCTATCTCTCTATCTCTCTTCTCACTCTCTCTCTCCCCCTGTGTGTGTGTGCGTTATGTCGGATACGCGTGGCCCCCCCCCCGTTGGCTCCCTCAATATCTTATGCTATCGGTACAAAAGCCAAAAAGAAACGTCGGTTACGCAGGTTGCTGCTCGAGCACGACATCCTTGGCGTCATGGGACAAAAAAAAACACGCCTCCGTGCATCTTCGGCCAACGTAGATCTCTCTCTCTCTCTCTCTCTCTCTCTGCTGTCCTGTCCCGAAGGGAGGAGGAGGGAAAGGAGGAGGAGGAGAAGGGAGCAGGCTCGGAGAGGATGCGTGACATATGCACACACACACCTACCTTCCTTCCAACCTACCTACATAGATAGACTTACTTCAATATCTACGTGATGCGGCATTATCATGGCTTTCGGTGAAGAGGAAGAAGGGCGTTGGCTGTATCGTTGTATGTATGTATGTAATTATTACTCATGGCTATTACTCACTCACTCACTCACTCACTCACTGGCCTGATATCTATTTCGTAGCAACGGGCCGTATCAGTGAGAGATGAAAGTTATAGAGGCTGTACATGTGTAGGTAGGTAGGTAGGCATGCATGTAGGTGTGTACTGTATATGTATGCCAGACTACTTGTACGGAGTAGGAGAGTCTCTCTCTCCCCTTGCCTTCCCTTTTCCCTTTCCCTTCTCTTCTCCTCAAGGGAGAGAGAGAGAGAGAAAGAGAGAGAGAGAAAGAGGAGAAAAGGGCCACAAACCAACCCCTCTCTCTAAAGGTAATCCAACCGGTTTCGAGTCGCTATTTACTTGGCTTGGCTGTAACGTGTCCCATCCTGTAATATCAAAGTAAAAGGGAAGGGAAAACAGATGTGACTTGGGGATAGCAAAACAACTATGTAATGTAATGCAATGTAATGTAATGAGGCCTCCGGCGCCGGGGCCGAGATGTGGGAGTGGGTTTTTATTTTTCTCATGATTCTCATTTTATCTTATCCTCGTCAAGGAAGTCAAGGAAGTACGTACGTACGTATGTATGTATGTAAGTAGGTAGGGTTTGAGAAAAAGGGGGCTGATACATGCATTACGGGTGACATACAGACATGCCTGCTCATACAGACATACATACAGTATCCGGGATACGTGGCCGCAGAAATAAAGGACACATCGCGGGGAGGGGGGGGACGGACAGGGAATGAGGGAGGGGGGATGGGTGGGTGGGTAAGTGGAGGAGGAGGAGGGGGAGGAGGAGAAGGAGGTGAGAGAGGTGGTGGTGGTGTTGTTGGTGGTGGAGGACGAGGAGGTGGAGGTGGAGGTGGAAGTGAAGGAGGAGCAGGGATAATAATCTTGATATGTTTCTTTTTTTAAATCACTTTTAATTATCCCATCTTACATATACACATAGTCAGTCTGCATAGATAGAGCATACATACATACATATGTATATACATAGATGAAGAAGCAGATGACGAGAGTGAGCAAGCTTTTAGGGCTGTATCAGATGAACGGCTGATGCCGGATTAAGGGGCAGAGACGATGAAACACAGCCCCCCTTACCCCCTTTGACGGCTGGGGCCGCCAGCAGCAGCAGCAGCAGCAGCAGCAGCAGCAGCAACAGGCTCAGGGCGTCGGAAGATTTTGCAGCAGCTTCAGGTGTTTCTTTCTGAGAGAGAGTCTTTCCCTCCCCCACCTTCTCTTTCTCCAGAGAGAGAGAGAGAGAGCTGAATGAACCCGCCCCCCTTCTCCCCCCCCCCTTGTGAGCAAATCGTATGTATGTACCAGGTTCATGGCGGCTATTTACATGTACGGATATATAGCAAAGCAGTGTCATGTTTTCAGGTTCGTTCCAGGATAGGCTGACGCGGGGCAACTCACTTCCCTTTTTGTCTAGATGAGTCTCTACTTCTACTAATGCGAAGGAACAAACGAACGCCCAGTTGTTTGGTTGGAAGCCTGATTTCGGTATGGGCGGCTGAGGTGGAAGAGATGACGATGGCGTATGTAAGACGACCGGACAAGGCTTCTAGAAGACAGACGACCCTAGGAGCCACGTGGCAGGGTAGGAAGTTCAGGAGAGGATGACATGAGATAATACATATATAGGTAGGTACCTACATATGTCATTGTCATGTACGGATATGTATGTGCGTATATTTGAATACGGATAGATGGGTGGAATATTGTATTCGTATGTATGTATGTATGTATGGACATGAACATGGATATATGAGCATGTAGGTAGGCATGTGTATGTACCTATATATGTGTGTATGTTTATATCCCTTTGGGTGTGGTAACGCCACCCTCAGGTCACAGTCTCCACGCTGCTAATTAAGCTTGCAGATACTAATCTCGACCTCGATATCCGGGCCTGCGCAGTGATACGTAAAGTAACGTTATGTAAATAGCAGAACTGGAGGTACTTCCTATATAGCGAGATCTCCTAGCAATCAAGTGTAACTGCTGATTTATAGCGTCCTATTGGCGACGAACCCTGCAAGTGACCTGAGGGTGGCATTACCACACCCAAAGGGATAGGTATGCATGTGTGTGTATCCGTACACTTACAGGTAAGACGTAGGTAGCCTGCATGTATGCGACGGAAGAAAGGTTAAGTCTATCATGCGGAGAGGAGGCATGGAAGATGGAAGCATGTCGGACATGGCGTCTCACGAGATGTGGGCGATCGACGAGGGGGGCTGCATCGATCGAGGGTGATGATGTGGACGTGTGTACGGATATGTATGTGTGTAAGTGCATATCCGTACATGCATGGGCGAGTGTGTGTAGTACTAAGGCACGGATAGAGGCATGTATGTATGCATGCATGAGGATAAGCCTACCTACTAATCCGTACACACCTATTGTATATATGACACGGAGACACCGAGGCTAATGAAAAGAAAGGAAGAAAGGGAAGAAAAGAAGAAGAGCTGAGGGAAGGAAAATATATACATATGTACACAAGAGATAGACAGGGACAGACGGACAGGCTGAGGGGAGGAAGACAGAGGGCTGATTGACATTGTATGTATGTATGTATCTATATGTACATACATACATATGTATCAGTTTGATGGCCCCGAAAGCCTGCATGGGAAGGCCAATAAATAGTACTATACTATATATGCCGTCTGTGCTTTTCCCCGATAATAAGGGGAGACAAAGGTCACTCGGAGTCGGCGGTGAGGATCTGGATCTGTCTGTCTGTGTGAGGTGTAAGAGCGTACAAAGATGTCTAATTATTCTCTCGCCCTGTATGATAGTATATACTATAAACGGAGTATCCGTATATGAACATACATACATACATGCATCTACCAGGTACGGATACACGATAAAGACGTTCAACGGTACTATGCATACAACATACTACAACATACCTAGGTACATACATATGTAGGATGTATATATATATATTCTGACAGGGCGTACGGAGTAAAGGCGCTCTCAATAGCCCGTCTCTAACCCGATAATATCCTTACCTGTATGCAGGCTGTATTCGTACATTCATACTGACCAGGCAGGGATAGGCCGCCCTGAGAGAAAGAGAAAGAGAGAGAGAGAGAGAGTGTGTGTGTGTGTGTGTGTGTGTGGGTGATGGTGATGATCATGGTGGTGGTGGTTGTGGTGATGGTGGTGGCCACACGGCGATGCCGAGAGCGGATGCGCCGTCCCGTGGTTGCAGGATCGACTGAGGTTATGCCTGCATGTATGTACATACGTAGGTACATACTGTATGTTAGCAGGCTGTAGCAGGCTCGATTGGATGGGATGGGGATGGGGGATTTGAAGAGGAATAAGCTCCGTTTTATTGGGTAGGTCACTTCAGTCAGTCCAGCCAGCTCAGGTAGCTCAGCCAATCCAGTCAGTCAGTTCAGTCAGTATGTGTTGCAAGCAAGGTCGGTCTTTGATCTGCTCAAGCAGGCGAGTGCAGCAGTTGATATGTATGTGTGTCCCTATTAATGCGGATATACTATTCGTACATACTATTTCAGCGTGTCATTTTGACTTCTACCCCATCATCTACCACGCACTGTACATACATACATACATACATGTATGTACGGATTACATACATACATACATACATGCACTTCTGCTGTTCCGACTCTTCTGAACCTGAATCTGACTGACTCTGAATCTGACTTTGATAAACTCTGCAGGCGGTTCCAACTATGATACAGCGTCACGATGAGAGCCCACCACAGAAGCCCACACTACAAGGGCCCAGGGGCAAGGCTTTCTCCATAGCTACAGGCTCTAATCCGTATGTATAGCTGTTAGACAAGGAGGAGGCGTGCAAATTGCATTGATTGATATGCTTACCCTCCTAAAACGGAGGGAATTATCGTTATCTTTATATATATAATAAAGACTATCCGTATCTGCCTCTTATACCGTAATACCCTTATAAATAAGCCTTTATTCCTATATCCTATATATTACCCTAAATATAGCCCTTTTTCCTAATAGGAATTCCGTTTCCTAGGTTACGGAGCCGTTATTATAATAACTATACGCCTTAAGGGATAATAAAAATATACGCCTAACCTACTCTTATCTTAGCCCTCTAATATACTCCCGTAGGTGCTACGTATACCGCCTTCTATATTAGGTAAATAGTGCCTACCTTCTAAAGGGTATAATTAAGGTTTCTCGCGATAATTAAGGAAGGAGTTAAGGGTTAATTAGCGGTAAGGTATATAGGTTAGTTTATTTAGCTTAGAAAGTATTAGATAATAGTCGAGCGGTTATTTTTATAGCCGAGCCCTTAATAGGGCCGGGTTCGATTTCCGGTACCTCCTTAGTATATACTTTCGGGAACTACTATATAGGGGAGGCCCTTAGTTAAGTAGCTTAGCTAGTAGCTATAATAAGGGGATTAAGGGCCCCCTTATTATAGTAAACTAGCTAAATTACCTAGCTAGGGGTTTTCCCTAGTTTAGTCTCGTTAGTAATACCTTCGAGTATTACTAACTTTTTATCTTTTTATATATTTTAATAAGTTTACTATATTCCCTTAATAATAAAAAGAGTAACGGATAAGTCGAAAATATTAGAAAGGAAAAGTTCGTAGAGAAAACGAAGATATCGCGAATATAGGTTTATAGTATTTTAAGGTAATCTTCCCGATTAGAATAGATAATAAAGGAGATTATCCTAGGATAAGGGTATCGTTTAACTAATAAGAAAATAATTACGATAGCGATTAAAAAATAACGAAATAAATATATATAATAATTTTAAAAAAGATCGGTTTAATAATAAAGAAATAATAGTAATCTAAGGTAACGCTTAGGTTATAAGTAATAAGATTAATCGCGGATATATAAGTCCGGATCCGGTATATAAAATAGAGAGTAAATAGGTATAATTACCTATTTTAAATAAGGCCTATAGAGGGTATTTTCTTCCCCTTAGGCCTTAATTAACGAGTTAATTAAGAGGTATTTTCTTCCCTTTAATCCCTCGGATTTATATATAGCTTCGTAAGCTTAATTTCTTTCTAGAAAGTGCGGAATTTCTCCCCTTAAAGTAGCTTAGTTAGTCTATCCGCTATTATACCGGAAGTTTCTATCTAGCCGATCTTCGTACGGCCTAACTAAACCTCTTAACGTAATTAGTAAAAGTATATATTAACGTAGAGGAGCTTCGTTTTTAGCTTTAAATTCTCCTCCGTAATTAGCCTAATCGTTTAAAAGTTATTATAGTAAATCGTAATATCTTATATAGGCTTAAATTATACTTCCTTATAGAGCCTCTCGAAGGCTCTAACTTCCTTAATAACGTAAAAGAGGGCTAGGAACTCTACCTCTATAGATAAGGTAGTAATAATATCCTACTTACCTAATTTAAAGATAACTATACCCCCGAAGACTTAGATAATAAAGCCTCTAATGCTTTTTCGGTTATAATTATCTCCGAACGAAGCGTTAGATATAGCTATAATAGCCGAATCGTTACTATTATAGCCGATTAAGAGGTTCTAAGTATTACGAAAGAATTCTATAACGTAAACTACGGATTATAAATATTAAGGGCTAGGATTTATAAAACCTTATACTAAGCGGCTAATAGCGAATATAACGTCTATTCGAGTAATAATTATAGCGTATATTAAGCTACCGACGATAGCCTAATATCGCTTAATCTTTTTAGCTATTACCTCCCTTTCGAAAGGAGGGATCTTCTTAAGTATTATTAGCTAAGGCCGAGTTTTCTTTCCTAGGAGCCTTTTAAATTTTATTATAACCTTTTAAATATAAGATTTCTAGCTTAGGAATAGACGCCGATTAGCCTTATCCCTAATAACCTTAATATTTAAGAACTAGCGAAGGTCCCCGAGATCCTTAATTTAAAAAGCCTTTTTAATAGCCTATCGAAACTTAGCATATTCTTCTATTTAATCTTTCCTAAATAAAGCTATAAGATTATCGATATAGAAGAAAATAATAATCTTTCCGTTCGTTATAATATAAGGGTTTTCCGAAACGGCCTTATAGCCTTATTCCTTTAGCTAAGCTATAAGCAGTTTATACTAAAGAAAAGGGGATCGTCGAAAGCTATAGAGAGCCTTCTTTAACCTCTAGGCCCGGCCTAGCTTATTAAAGCCGGGGGGAAGCTTATAATATACTTCCTTATTAAGATCGCTATTATAAAAAGCGTTAACGAAGTCGTACTACCGAGCTTTAAGGTTAAAATAAGCTATTAAGGCTATTAATAACCGGAACGTTCGTGCCGCTAGCGTATAAGCGTATACGGATAATTCGTTCGGCGGTTACTCGTTTCCGTATATAATAACGCGGGCTTTATACTTCTAAAGGAAGCCTTAAAGGTTAAACTTATAAATAAAAACCTATTTAAGATTAATTAACCGCTGCCCTTAAGGCATAGCGGCCGTTAAGATCTTTTTAGTAACTTTATAGTCCTCTATCCTTATTAATTCGACCTTTATAGCCTCTAGCTATTATACCTTATCGGGCCTACCGTAAGCCCCTTTATACGTAAGAGGGGGCTCCGGTAAATAGTCCCGATAAGGCTTATTTATAAGGGCTTAAGAGAGGATAAAGGCCGAATTCCCTATCTAATTAAGGGAGTTAGGGGTAAGAGGCGTGTAAGAGGACGTTTCTGCTTTTTTTACTAAGGGATCTATAAGTCCGGCGCCGGGATAACTATTATCCCGCTCTTTAACGCTAGATTAATTAGAAGGGCCGGAAAACGCGTTTTCCGACATTTCCTAAGTTTAAGAGCCTTTACCGGATAAATCACGTGCCGGGGGCTTTATATATATATATTATATATATAAAAGAGGCTTAGGGGCCTCTTTTTCTTCTTCTTCTATATAATCTTTAATAAGAGAGATCTATCGTAGGGCTTCTTCTACCTAAGGAACTAGTAGTTCTTAATAGTCCTAGCCGAAGAAGATCTTCTTATTAAAGGTAATAAAAGAAATGCTAATTAGGGAGTGCCTCTTTAAGGAGGGCACTTAGATTAGGTATTATAAGGAGGAAGTAATACCGGCTAAATAGCCGATATAAGCTTTTAGATCGAATTTACTTTAAAGGCCTCTTAGTGCCTTCCTTATTATAGGAAATACCTTATAACTATAAGCTCTAATATGCCGTAGGTCTTAAATAAGATAATCCTGCGGATAACCCTCCTACTAAGGGTTATAAGTCTTAAGTTAACGGAGCCTTCGTTTAATCGGCTATGCGGCCACCCCCCTATCTGCCTTACGAGGCGTCCTATTAAGGAGGTAAATAGCTATATATATAGCTATTAGCTATAAGTTATAAGGGAATCCTAACTATATAAGGAGGTATATAGCTATATAGGTTATAATACCCCCTAATTATTCGGCATAACCGTTTTAATATATATATACCGGTAAGGTAAATTAAATATTAATACCTTTAAAAAACATATCTTTACGGAAGGCCTTAGTAAATAGGGCTTTCTTATAGTCCGTAAGGATAATCGAGACCTTTAAATTAAAGGATCTCGCGATATAAGCTATAAATTTAACTTATATAGTAAGTAGGTTAGTTTTATAAGGGATATTATACCCCCTTCGTTCTCCCGTAAGCTTATAAGTAAATAGGGCTAAATAAGCCGATCTATTATAGCTTAGTCTTATATAGAATAAGTCGAAAGAAATAATAGCTTAAAGGCGTTAAGGCTATAAGGCTTAATAAGGTACCCGTAATCTCTTCTTTCTAAGCTTAATAGTTATATAAATCTCGTAATTAGTTATCGGGATAGCCTTATTAATACTAACCCCTAGTAACTTACCTAGCGAGGCTTATACCTTAGCTTCTAAATAGCCTATATAAGCGTGCTATAAGTCCTCATCTATCTTTACGATAAGTCGAGGAACCCGTAAGTTAACTAGAGCTATTAGGGTTAGTTTAATAACCTATAATTAAAGCTACCTAATCCTCGTAACCGTATAATAAAAAGTTATATTATTTCTTAAGTTATAAAGTTAGCTTATAAGATTATTCTAAGCGTAACCTTTTTCCGTAAAAACTATTAAAAAAATAAGATTAGTATTAAAATCGGGGTTAAACCCGATATTAGTAAAGGTTATACGATAACCTATTTCTATCGTTAATATAACTATACTTACCCCTAAGGTAATAACCTTAGTTATAGTAATAGTAAAATTAGCCCGTGCGTTTAGGTTAAAAGTATCGAACTAGTTAAGGGAGTTAAAGATATATATTAAGCACCCCTTATTAAGGAGGACGCTATCTTTTATCTCCGCACCTTTTAAAGCGGGATTCCCTAAAGCTATAAAAACGCCCGAGGTTTCCTTATCCCTCTATTAGCTAGTAGTTCCTATATTTTCCTTCTTCTATTAATTAACCTTCCGTTAAGTTAATCGATAATAAGCTACCTTATCCGTAACCTATCGAAAAAAGTCTTTATTAAGATTAACCCGATCTTATAGAAAAGGAGGGATTAAGTTTAGGAGAACGTAAAAGTACCTTCTTTAGTAATTTTCTTTCTTTTCGAACTCTTAAAGATATTTTCGACTATACTAAGTATAGGTTTAAGCGTTACGCTCTCCGAGGTCCTCCTAATTTACTTATATAGAGGAAGAAGAAAAAAGAGGGGCCTATATTACTAGGCGGCTATTTTAATCCCTATTCTATAAGGTATTTGCCTTCGTCTACTACTTAAGATTATCGTAAATAACGAAAGCTATTTTCTTCTTAATCCTATTATACTTAGGGGCCCTATAATTAGCCCTCCTAAACTTCTAAAAGATATTAATAAATTAAGAAGCTTTTCCGCGGTTTTTATAGTAAACTAAATTAAGGTTATATTATATTATTTATATAAATAAGGGATACCGATCTTTTATTACGTAAATAAAATACTTAACGTATACTTTATCGGTAAACCCTATATTATTTAGTTATAAGTAAATCCGCTAAGCTTAGATTAATTAAGTAACCTAGTTATTAATATCCCCTTTTAAGGGATCCCGTAAGAATAGGTTACGTAACTTATCCTTAGTAAGTTTATATTTAGTAGTATTACCGGGCTATATAAGGGTATATAGTATTACTAGCTTCTCCCTTAGTAAAAAGTCCCCTTAAATTAGGGATTAATAAGCTAATAAGAGGCCTGCCCGGATAAAGGGATTTATCCCCTCTAGTACCTTCCTTATCCGATAATATTCCTTTAGGTTTTCTTAGAAGTTCGGAAAAGTAAATATTTTATATTTTTCTCTAAGTAATTAAAGAGTTTTAGGGTTAGGGGTCTTACTCCTTATTCGACCTCCTAAGCCTATAGATAGGATTTCCGGTTAATCCGGCTTTATAAGGGTCTCTTATATTTCCGGGTTTATAAAAAACTAGATACTATAGCCCTATATTATATTAATAATATCTTAGTACTAATTAGTTTAATCCTTAGGGTTCTTAAGAATAAAGGTAAGTTTAACTAATATCGTAAAATCTACTATTATATTAGTTATTATATTATTAAAGTTATTAATTATAGTTAAAAATTAATAAATTTAGGGGTTATAAGTCTGCTAAAGAAAGTAATAATAGCTTTACTTTTATAAGGGCTTAATTAATTAAGTAAATTTATAAAATATAGGTTATATAAGCTATAAGAACGGTAAAATTAAACGAATTAGATTAGAGAGCACTAACCGGGCTTATAACTATTAGATAAGGAGGAGGCGTATAAATTATATTAATTAATATACTTACCCTCCTAAAACGGAGGGAATTATCGTTATCTTTATATATATAATAAAGACTATCCGTATCTGCCTCTTATACCGTGATACCCTTATAAATAAGCCTTTATTCCTATATCCTATATATTGCCCTAGATATAGCCCTTTTTCCTAATAGGAATTCCGTTTCCTAGGTTGCGGAGCCGTTGCTGTGATGACTGCACGCCTTAAGGGATGACAAAAACACACGCCTAACCCACTCTTGTCTTAGCCCTCTGACAATAGCCTATCAGGTAAGGTACTATCAGCACTGTGCGCATCTTTTGCCGTTTTCCATCGTTCTAGCTCATCTTCCTTCGGTTTATCTGACGGGCCGAGGGAAACCGTTTCTCGAGCAGGGAGGAGGAAAAGGAGGAAGAGGAAGAGAAGAGGAGTCATCGTCGTCCAATTGGCTGCCTCTGCGTCTTGTCTATCGGACCAAGTCCACAATAATAAACCTGTTATTGTTTCTTCATCATCCGGCCCCCACCGAGACGATACAGCCCTGATCCCTGAAAGCAAGGGAGCAAGAGAGAGAGAGAGAGAGAGAGGGGAGAACCAGCCACAGTTCAGAGAGATACGAGCCACCGGCCACCACCACCACCACCACCTGCAGGCTTCTTCTTTCTTTTTCCTTTTTTTGCGCGGCCAACTCCGTGCGTGTGCCAGTCAGTCAGTCAGTCCATCATGCATGCAGCTTTTCACTGGGACGATGAGATGGATGATGACGATTCTCAGAAGCCATCTTTTTCCCTTGTTCTCTCCCTCTCTCTTTCGAGAACCTCTCTAACTTGCTCATCTCTCGAATTACGGATTACGGAGCAGATGGCCCCAAATTATCATCTGAAAGAGAAAAAGGGAAACGAAAAGAGGTATCCACATAAAATACTCACTTGCATTATATAAAGGCAGGATGGATGTGGATGGTAGGATGGATGGATGGATGGATAAATGGATGGACGAATGGATGGGGACCCTCTGCCTCCTCCCTCCCCGACGAATCATCCGAGCTGCAGGGGCCCTTTTGCAAGGATGAGCACAAACAGCTAATCTGAGCCAAGGTCATACGACGGCTCGCGACGCTGCCTGGTTGGCTATCGGGGATTCCAAACGGCGACCACCATGACGCTGGTCCAAAAAGTCGTTTCAGATTCCGTTGGGCACCACGGTGAGAGCAAATGGCGCTCGTCGCTCGCTGTTCCTGAAACTCATGCTGTCTTTTACACAGACACATCACACATGTACATACATACATACTTACGGATAGACAAGGACGGGATCGAGGATTGCCAAGCAGGGATGCTCGCCCAGCTCCGCCTACAAGCACACACGCACACGCACACCCGCACACCCGCACACACACGTCAAAAGATCATGTTGCTATACTGTGTGCACCCTCTCCAGCAAGTCCTCCCTGGACCACCTCCTCCCCCCATTCAATCCACGGGGGGGGGGGGGTTTAAAATAATAAGCGAGAGACCGGGGGGGGGGGAAGGGGAGGCTATCGAAGAGAAGAAGAGAAGAAGAAACACACTTTTCCCCAGTCAAGGGAGAGAGACACAGGCACAGGGACAGACACACACCCACAGAGAGAGGCACACACACACACAGAGAGAGAGAGAGAGAGTTGTGTGAGAGAGAAACTGACAGGGACCAGAAACAAAAGAGAAAGAGGAAAAAGGTGGAGGCCGTTTCTTCCCCTTTGACGAGGGTGGGGGCGGCCGATGAAGAAAAGCAAAGACGAAGCCCCCCCCCCTTGGACGATGAAGATGGTCCTTTCTTCGTACACCATATCCCTGGTCTGAGAAACCTTCTAGAAGCCGTGCTCTCCCACCATCCATCAAGGGGCCCTTGCGATTTTCTGTCTCGTTTCTTCTCTCTTCGTCATATCGTTAGTATCGTCAAGCAGCGGCAGCATCATCTTCAAGCAACATCGTCGTCGTCTTCGTTGATCCTTACATACTAACACTCACACTCACACTCACACTCACACTCACAAACACAAACACAAACACACACACACACACACATAAACATTTATACATACATACTACCATACATACATACTACCTCTACCTTACCGGCAAAGCGACACTCCTCCCCTCCCCCTTTCCTCCTCCTCCCCGTTCTCCTCCTCCTCATCCTCCTTCTCCTCTTCTCTGCCGACGCCGGGTGCGACGCCACGACCCTCGAGCGCTGGCTCGCCCCGAGCTGGATCTGGTCGGACGCCGCCTCCCGGACACGAAGACGATTAAACAATTGGATA
Source organism: Ophiocordyceps camponoti-saundersi (nom. inval.) (assembly GCA_003339415.1). Lineage (NCBI taxonomy): Eukaryota > Fungi > Ascomycota > Sordariomycetes > Hypocreales > Ophiocordycipitaceae > Ophiocordyceps > Ophiocordyceps camponoti-saundersi. Next base: position 148,495 of record PDHQ01000054.1, read on the forward strand.
CAGCAGCTCCCACCGCTTTGCGATTTCCACTCTTACGAGCCGACGGCGACGACGACCACGACCACGACCACGACGACGACGACCACGATAACCACGACGACGACGAAGACGACGACGGCCGCCTACCAAGCCCGCTACGACATCCCACTCCATCCCACCACCCTCGTCTCTGCCGGCCCTTCTTTACCTTCAACCATGTTCCCCATGCGTCCGACCGACGACGCCAACCTTAGGTCCTTGACCGACGAGGATCACCAACTACTCTTCCGTCTCGTCCAGCGCTACGGCATCAACAGCCTCCTCTGCGCCCTGACCGGCTCCCCCGACTCGTGTAAGTCAAAGATTGGACGCGCCCGACAAGGTCGGCATGCACTGACAGCCCCCCGACAAAGCCGCATCCTCAACACTGTCGGCTAGCACCCTCCTCAGCAACGTGAGCGCCCCGTCGCTGGCCTGGACCAGCTCGGCCGCGTCGCAGTGCCGGTCCGACGACGCTTCCATCCACACGCAGTGCACCTGGCCCGACGTGACGGCCGCCGACATGCATGATAACAAGATCAGCGAGCGGTCATGGCTTGACTCGCCCGGCCCCGTGCCGTCCCCGCTGCCGCCGAGCGACATCACCTCACACCCTTCGCCGCAGCTGGCGACGCCCACGTCCAAAAAGTACCAGTGCCCCATGTGCTTCCTCGACAACAGCCCCGTCGGCTTCGGCCGCAAGAGCGACTTCAAGAAGCACCTTCACAACTTCCACGGCGCCGACGTCGTCTGGATATGCCGTACCAAGGGCTGCCAGCTGTCCTTCTCCACCGAACGGGCCTACAGCACCCACGCCAAGGAGGCGCACCGCATGAAGGCTCTGCCCAACAGCGCGGCCCGCACCGAGCTGTGCGCCCAGGTCGTCTTCTCCTGCGGTTTCGCCGCCTGTCGCGACCGCATCTTCGAGGCTCGCAACGCCGACGAGTCGTCCGCCACCCGCGACAAGCACTTTGAGCACATCGCCAAGCACTTCGAGGAGGGCTTCGACGTCCGCCACTGGGAGTACCGCGTCCAGATACAGAACCTCATGCGCCAGCCCCAGGTCAAGCCCACCTGGAAGACGTGCATCTGGCCCAAGGAGAAGCGCCAGCAGCTGCTGTGGCGGCCTCGGTCTTCGGGCGACCTGAAGCGCATCCTCGAGTGCCGCCACCTCGGCGGCGACATCCCGCAGCTGGTCCGCCTCGCTTACATCCTCGGCACCGCGCCCTTCACCTCGCCCGCCACGCCGCCCATGAGCGACGTCGAGGTCTACTTCCAGCTGCCGTTCCGCAGCTCGTGCCTCGTCAACGCCCCGGGCCACACCGCGGTGGCCGTCGGCAGCCCCAAGACGGAGGACGACGTGGCGCCCAAGCGCCGCTCCAGCCGCTCCAGCCTGACACAGTCGGTCTTTCGCCTCTCGGGCCGGCAGGGGAAGCGCACGTCGCGTCCGGTCACACCTGCGAGCGTCCAGACGCCGACTTCGGCGCCGCACGCACCGACGCCGTGCACACCGATCGAAGACACAGTCATGGGGAGCGGCGAGGATGACGACGACGACGATGACGACGACGACGACGCCGCCGACGACGACGAAAGCAACCAGGCGGCGGCCACGGGTCCGCACCCGGGAACGCCCTTCCCCATCCCCAGCGACGTCGTATGGCCTCCGGATGCGCCCAAGTTCGCTCCCGAGGCGCCTTCAGGGCTGCCCAAGCATCTCAACACACCCGTCGACGAAGCGGCGATGCTTTACAGCCCGATGCACATGGAGCACAGCGCGCAGGCGTCGTGGTGCGGCATGGACGCCTTTGACCCTTACTCGCCGCAGATGGGCATGCCGCAGGGTATCTACGATTACGCGACGACTGCACCGCGGCCGGCGACGCCCGTTCCTCACAAGCGGCCGGCTTCGTGGGGTCGGGTCGTGAGCATGGAGACGCTGCGGCCGGCGAAGAAGGCGATGCCTGCCGACCAGGAGCTGCTGCCTACGATGCTGAGCATGTAGACGGGACGGCTTTTATGATGATGTGACGTTGTTGTGTGTTGACGAACTTTTTTGACCCAACTCTGGCTGCGATCTGGGGGAGTATTGTTTAATCTGCCTCTTCTCTTTTCTGATGTCTAACAAAGGCGTTGCGTTTATTCCAAACTTTTCTTTGATGTTTTGGGTTCAAGAGAGGTTTCTTTTAGATGTTGGCAGATTTGGACGGCTGAGATACCAATGATGAAGGGGGGGGGGGGGGGGGGAAGGGGAGAAGGGAGAAAGAGAAAGAGAGGGAGAGA
>PDHQ01000054.1:150804-162153 GCA_003339415.1 Ophiocordyceps camponoti-saundersi (nom. inval.)
GGGGGGGGGGGTTGGCGGGGGGGGGGCGGGGGGGGGGGGGGGGGGGGGGGGGGGGGGGGGGGGGAACGGAGAAGGGAGAAGAGAGAAAGAGAAAGAGAGGGAGAGAGAAGGAGAGAGAAGGGACAGAGAAGAGTATAAGAGAGAAGGGTTGAAGGCTGAAGGATGCCCTTTTTATTGTTTATTTTCTTGTTTTTCCTCTCAAAAGTTTTGTATGTGCGTGAGAAGCGAGCATGAGTATCTTTTACAGACCTACCGATGTATGTATGTATGTATGTATGTATATATGTACCTAGGTATGTATGTATGTACATAGGTATGCAACTATGTACGTACGTATGTACCTAGATAACACACATATAAAGAGCTGAGGTGCGAAGGATGGATGCTGTCACCTGTGACGTTGCTCAGAGAAAAGGGAGGACGTTGTTGTTGTCGTTGTCTGTCGAAGGTTGATGAAGGTTGATGAAGGTTGTTCGGCATATCGTTGATGCGCCCGGTATAGGTTGGTAAATACATAGGTACATACGCCCAACCTAGTACCGACCGCCATTTGCCACCGAGGGAGAAGTTACATAATCACATGCATGCACATCCTCCTTTACCCCCCCCTTCCCCGCCCTCCAGCCTCTATCCGTAGCTCCCCAGGCACACGCAACCCGCTACCGGCATTTGGTGGGGCTGGCTGACTCTTATTAACCGTCCGATTGTCGGCGCCTCTCCCTCTCTTTTTTATTGTTTTTTTCCGTCCGTTGTTATTGGTGGCGGCGCTTCGAGTCTTTCCTTCTTGCATGAAACCAATCTTCTCTCTCGGTTTCTGCGTCCAACTTTTTTCTCTTTTTTTTTTTTTTCCTTTGACTTGCTTCATATTGAAGCTGCGACCGGCGAATCATCATTGAACGAAAGAAGGAAAGAAGGAGAGACCGCGAGGAGACGATTGAGGATTGACGACGAGGAAAGAACGAGGGTGGGGGGAAAATCAAAGATCGACCCTGGTCGCTCGCACACGCGCGCGCACGCACAAAATACGAGGCGATGCTCCGAAGTCGCCTGGCGGTGAGGAGGGCTCTGCCCTTGTCGAAGACGACGACGTTGGCGACGACGACGACGACGACGACGACGACGAGACGATCTTTTGCCTCGGTGACGGGCACGGGGGAAAAGGGTAACAACGACAAGGGTCTGGCCGGCGGGAGAAGGAATCAGACGACATCTGCTGCGCCGTGAGTTTGTCGCCCTACCAACCAACACCTCTTTGTTGTCGATGAGCAGCAGATTTCTCGCTGCCAATGAGGTCCAGCTCGACGAGACAGCCTCGCAGACAATTCAAAAGAGACAGCAAAGAAAGAAACATGCATGGCTGACCACATCTCCGCCATAGTCAGGTTCGGCCCATACCCAGTCCGGCCTTCAACATACAAGAACAAGATCGCAGCCATGTCCAACCACTGGTCAATCGTCGGAAAAATGTCATGGATGAATCGTCAGTTTTCTCCCCTCTAGCCTCGCGTCATCCTCTTAACTGACCGACGGCGCTCAGATTCATCGGCAAGACGGGAGGGCAAATCTTTCACGAGATGATGCTACGGCACAACGTCAAGCACATATGTACGTTCTACGTCTCCCTTCTCTCCGTCCGTCAGTCAAGTCCGGCTAACAGGTCACTCGAAAAAAAAAAAAAGTCGGATATGCCGGCGGTGCCATTCTGCCCGTCTTCGATGCCATTTACAACTCGAAACATTTCGATTTCATCATGCCCCGCCACGAGCAGGGCGCCGGACACATGGCTGAGGGTTACGCCCGCGCCTCGGGCAAGCCCGGCGTCGTCCTCGTCACCTCGGGTCCCGGCGCGACGAACGTGGTGACGCCGATGCAGGACGCCCTTTCGGACGGAACGCCGCTAGTCGTCTTCTGCGGCCAGGTGCCGACGACGGCCATCGGAAGCGACGCCTTTCAGGAGGCCGACGTCGTCGGCATATCGCGCGCCTGCACCAAGTGGAACGTCATGGTCAAGAACATCGCCGAGCTGCCGCGGCGCATCAACGAGGCCTTTGAAATTGCCACCAGCGGCCGCCCCGGCCCCGTTCTGGTCGACCTGCCGAAGGACGTGACAGCCGGCGTGCTGCGAAAGGCCATACCCACCGACGCCGACCTGCCGTCGCTGCCCAGCGCGGCCTCCCAGGCGGCCATGGAGGTCAGCCGGCGGCAGCTTGACGGCTCCATCGCCCGCGCCGCCGCCCTCATCAACGGCGCCCGACGTCCCGTCATCTACGCCGGCCAGGGCGTCATCCTCTCGCCCGGCGGGCCGGAGCTGCTGCGCGAGCTGGCCGACAAGGCGTCGGTGCCGGTGACGACGACGCTGCAGGGCCTCGGTGCCTTTGACGAGCTCGACGACAAGGCGCTGCACATGCTTGGCATGCACGGGTCCGCCTACGCCAACATGGCGATGCAGGCGGCCGACGTCATCGTCGCCCTCGGCGCTCGCTTCGACGACCGGGTGACGGGCAACATCGCCAAGTTTGCGCCCGAGGCCAAGGCCGCGGCGGCCGAGGGGCGCGGCGGCATCGTCCACCTGGAGGTGATGCCCAAGAATATCAACAAGGTGGTGCAGGCGACGGAGGCGGTCGAGGGCGACGTTGCCACCAACCTGCGGCGCCTGGTGCCGCAGGTGGAGCGGCGGTCCATGGCCGACCGGAAGGAGTGGTTCGGCCAGATCGAAGAGTGGAAGCGGCGCTGGCCCCTGTCGCACTACGAGCGGGCGGCGCCGGACGGGCTCATCAAGCCGCAAACCGTGATGGAGGAGCTGAGCCGGCTGACGGCGGACCGCAAGGACTCGACCTACATCTCGACGGGCGTGGGCCAGCACCAGATGTGGGCGGCGCAGCACTTCCGCTGGCGGCACCCGCGCACCATGATCACCTCGGGCGGGCTCGGCACCATGGGCTTCGGGCTGCCGGCGGCCATCGGGGCCAAGGTGGCGCGGCCGGACGCGCTGGTGGTGGACATTGACGGCGACGCTTCCTTCAACATGACGATGACGGAGCTCGCGACGGCGGCGCAGTTCGACATTGGCGTCAAGGTGATTGTGCTCAACAACGAGGAGCAGGGCATGGTGACGCAGTGGCAGAATCTATTTTACGAGGACCGTTACGCGCATACGCATCAGACGAACCCGGACTTCCTGAAGCTGGCCGAGGCGATGCGGGTGCAGGCCCGGCGAGTCGAGCGGCCGGGCGACGTGGTGGATGGCCTTCGGTGGCTCATTGACAGCAAAGGGCCGGCTCTGCTGGAGGTGGTGACGGACAAGAAGGTGCCTGTGCTGCCCATGGTTCCGGCGGGATCGGCACTGCACGAGTTTTTGGTGTATGACGAGGGTGAGTAGTTTTTTTTTTTTTTTTTTCTGCTGTCGCATGTTTATTATGCTCAGGGAGGCTTCGGGGCTGACTTTCTTTCTTCCTGTGCAGCGACGGACAAGAAGCGACGCGAGCTGATGCGAAAGCGGACCTGTGGCTTGCACGGGTGAAGAGGAGTGACGGGACACCTCGGTGTGTGAAGGAGGGTGAAAAGGCTCGGTGTGGCCAGGTGAAGGTCGGTGGGGCGCGAATCGCATGAGTGGATTCTCTCTGCGAAGGATGTGTCGGTGAAGACTCGGTGAAGGTCCGAAGAAGAAGAGAAGAAGAGAAGAAGAAGAAGAAGAAGAAGAGGTGGAGATGAACTTTGGGGCATGCCACGGTGACACTCGCGCGCGCACGCACAGACTGTGTCACACTCACACTCATACATCTACATACAGACATACTACATGTGCCATCAGTTTGTCGCCCACGAATGCAGGGAGCTGTCTGCCTACCTACCTCCCTATACACGGGCACACACGCACACCCATGTCCATTCTAACGACGGATTATGTCTTGCGAGGCCAGTTTAACCTTGACTCGCCTCTACGTCTCGCTTCGTACTTGCTGCTGTTTCTCTCTTGAAAACCGGGGAATGAAAAACACTCGTCGTTGTTCGCTCTATGGGGTATATATAGTCTCAAGCAAAGTCGAGGACAAAAAACCAACAAAATCCTTTCCATCAAATTAGCCTCTGCTCTTTCGAATCTGATCACCTTTTTTTTCCCTTAGGTCTTCGCCCCGACTCATGTAGAATCTCGCTCCTCGTCCGCCGCCGCCGCAGCAGCAGCTTCGGCCGCGTCGCGTTCCATCTCGGCCCTCTCGTCCGCCGTCAGAGCCGCCGTCGCCTGACCGATGCGGACGGTGACGGTCAGGCAGACGGCCAAGGCGGCCAGGCCGACGCCGGTCCAGAAGGCGATGCGGTACTGGGCTTGGGCGTCGATTGGCCGCCTCTCGTCCGCGGCGGAGATGGCCGTCTGCGTTACGCCCAGCCAGAAGGCTACGCCCAGGTACAGCAGGCTGTTGATGAGCCCGCCGGCGGCTGCCTGGAGCCGTCGCGGCATGGCGGTGGTGATGAAGACGTTTGTCACGTTGAAGGTGATGTCGATGCCGATGGTGCCGCCCAGCATGGCGGAGAAGACGTAGGCCCAGTAGATGAAGCTCGTCGACTTGCCCTCGTCCGGGCCCGGTATCAGCGCGAAGAGGAGGACGGACAGCAGGAAGCCGAGGCCCGAGACGGTCAAGAGGATCTGGTTCGACACCACGTGCAGGATGAGCCCTCCGCCGATGGCCAAGACCATGCCGCCGACGGCGAGGGGCGTGAACCAGGCGGCCGCCAGGAGGGGTTTGATGCCTAAGATGTTTTCGATGCTGTTGGGGCTCCAAAGTCAGTCTTTTTTTTTCTACGCTTCGTTTTTCAGGACCCAACATACTAGAAAGTCGAGTACAAGAGAAAGATGCCAAAGACGCCGTAGTAGCAAAACAGCGACAACATCAGCCTCTTCATGTACTTGGGCTTGAACAGCGCCGGCGGCACCAGCGGCTGTGCCGAGACCCAACCCTGGACGTAGACGGCGGCGACGAGGAAGATGACGCCGACGACGAGCGTGACGTAGATGTAGGGACTTCGCCAGCCGCCCGGTGCCTGGCCGGCGTCGGTGAAGGCGAAGACGACGAGAACGAGGCCGGGTACGATGGTCAGGACGCCGAGCCAGTCCATGCGCGCGTCCGGGTCCACGTCCGGGATGTCGCGCGGGATCGTAAGGAAGCCCGAGGCCAGGTCGAAGAAGCAGATGATGGCGCCGATCCAAAAGTACCAGCGCCAGGTGAGGAGCTCGGCCGCGAGGGCGCCGACGAAGATGCCAAAGTAGAAGCCGACGCAGGCGAAGGCGCCGTAGATGGAAAAGGCCACGTTCTTGCGCGGGCCCGGCCGGTACGTGTGGCTCAGCAGAGCGATGCCGGCCGGCAGAAATGCGGCGGCACCTATGCCCTGCATGGCGCGGCAGACGATGAGCATGACGGTGTTGACGCTGAAGCCGGTGACGATGGACCAGGCCAGCAGCCATGCCTGGCCGTAGAGGAAGACGAGACGGCTGCCGTATATGTCGCAGAGCCGGGCGAAGGGCTGCAGCAACGCGGCCGTGGTCAGGGTGACGACGCCGGCGGGCCAGGTGCGGGCGGCGGGGGGCATCTGGAGGTCGTCGGCGATAGTGGGCAGGACGAGGTCGAAGCCGCCGACGAAGTACTCGCTCGTCATCATGGAGAGGACGACGGTGAAGACGAAGCCGGCCTCGCTTAGGGGACCGGAGAAGATGGCGGGACGGGCCCGACCGAGAAGCTTGACATGATCCGTCACCAAGACGCCATCGCTCTCCTCGCCGGACGAGACGACGACGGGGGGGGTAGATGGGAGGCCAGCAGCAGCAGCCTCTTCAGCAGCGGCGGCGGGCTTGAGCCGGGTGAACAGCGACACGACCTTGTTCATGGCTAGTGGATTGGTGTTGGTGGTGTTTGTGTCGGACGAGTGACTTGAAGTCAAGACAGCCATCGTGGTTGGAGGCCAGGTTTTGTAGAAGCGACATGGAGTGGCATCCCATAGGCACGGTGGTAGAGAGACATGCTCAGGCTATTAAATAGAGTGCGAGACCGGTCGGGGAAAATAGTGCGACTCGCCGAACCACGGGCGCGGTGAAGGAAAGGGTCATAGAAGAGGTTGACGGGCCAGTCTCTAACAGTGGGTAAAGAGGCGAACCCGTCGGGGCCGAGCCCGGAACGCAGTCCGCGGACCCCGGGCAGGCCTAGGCCGGGGGTTAGGTCCCGCCGTCCCGGGTCGAGGGTGGCGGGTCCCAGCAGTTCTCAGTTGTCAGATACCAGTTTTGAGAGGAGATGATCTTCCAAGGAACCGTGAAATTGTCTTGAAGGCACGGGTTCATTGTTGGGAAGGCCCCCTCCCTCCCACCCCCCTGCGTGCGGGTCGTCTGGCTGGCTGGATGGATGTAAGTCAGTCGACAGTAAAAGAGAGAAAACGGGGGCTCTCTAATGGAAAGCGGCAAAGGATAAAAAGGAACGACTCTGACCTGAGACGTGAGGTGTGATTTTCTTTCAGGGTCAGCGCTGCAGAATGGCTGCAGATGTTGGTGATAGTTGCTGTTTCGATGTCCGATGAGAGAAGGATGGACGGATGGATGGTGAATGAGGTCGCATCCGAGTCACTTCTGCGCATACAACATGTGGTGTTCCTGCGGCCTGCACGGGAGCTTCAGGTCTTGTGTTTGAGGGATCGGGAGCGGTTTGTTTCGGCTCAGCGGTCCTTTTTTTTTGTCTTCCTTTTCCTTCCCTTCCGTTCCCTTTCTTTTCTTGGCTTGGTTTGTGCCTTTTTTTTGGCCGGCTTCTTTCCGAAGGAGAGAGATCTACTGAGAGAGGTTTATCGAAGGACATCGATTAGGAGAGATCCAAGTAAGAGAGAGGAAGAAGCTCTGAGTGACAGGATGCTCTGAAAGAGAGACAGAGAGAGGGAGAAGAGGCTGAGAGAGAGGCTGAGAGAGAGGCTGAGAGAAGATGCCCCCCTTCAGAATCAGAGGTGAAACAAACGGGTAGAGCAAAAATGGCAAAAACATTGTGTATCTGATCCGATATCTGATAATCTCTGGTTCACTCCTGCCTCCTGCGCGCCTCCTTCCCGCGCAACCGGCACTCCGGCCCCTAAGCGCCGGCATCGGTGCGGTGCCATCGGTGCGGTGCCATCGGTGGAGGCCTGCACCTTCCCCTGTCGACCTGACCCGCGTCCGTGGGCCGAGAGCGCAATGTTACACACAGTCTGCAGTACAGTACCGTGGCGCAGGGAAAGATGAGTCATCGACCTGTACACAGGCACAACACAGTGCAGCGCCCTCTCCTCCAGGCTGAGTGAGATCCCGAGCACGAATACGGACAGACGGACACGGCGAGAGAAGCCTCCCAATTCGCCGACGCACGTGGCCATGATTCAACCGCGTCACTGCTGATGCTACCTATAACGGCTTCGACTATCCGTAGTATACTATACTACAGAACTGGTAGCCTGTGGTAGGTAGGAATCACCATCGCCCATCACCGTTACCGTCACCCTCAACACTCCTCTCAAGTCCCGGATGCTTCCCCGTCGTGGAGGATGCCCTGAAACCTTGACAACCAATTCCCCCCCTTCTCCAAGAGACACCTTTGAAAAGGGGAAAAGGGAAAAAATGGCCGGGGGTCGGCATCTCGTGCATATATATCCGTACATGGATGGATCCGGACATGTATGGACAAGGGGTCATGCAAGACATGATTCGTCGATCGACCCGATTCTCTGCAAAAGAAAGAAAGCGGAAGAAGAAGAAGAAGAAGAAGAAGAAGAAGAAGAAGAAGAAAGGGAGAGGAGAAAAAAAATCAACGGCGGGGTTTAACGAAGAAAGAAGGAATCCTACCACGGACCTGTGCAAGCTTCCCGCTGCTACTCCCCGATGCAGCTCCGGGGAAACCAGCCGAGCGTTTGGGCCAAAGACACTTCGGGAAGACACGTCGGGAGGTCACATCGGGAGGACACTCAATATTGTCACTCGACAGAGTTCAGCTTGGACGGCTTCGTCGGCTCTTCAGCGCTTTACGGACCGGCCCGCACCGAGAACGGACTAGCAACTCGAGCCTATTCTCGGTGGAAAAAGGGGTGGGAAGGGAAAAAAAACCATAACTGGCTTGATCAGAAGCAAGCAAGTTCACCAAGGTAACCAGGGGGAGAGTCTGCTCTTGAAAGGAAACGGACACGGGAAGAAGACCAAGCCATGATGCGTCGAAGCGCCTTCATCACTACGGCCCTCGCCCTCGTCGCAGGCACCGCGGCCGAGCCCTGCAAATCCGGCCTCTACATGGTCGTCGCCCGCGGCACTCTCGAGTCTCAGGGCACCGGCCTCATCGGCGAGGTGGCAGATGGCGTCGCAAAGCAGGTGCCCGAATCTGAGGTGGTGCCTCTGCGATACCCGGCGACCTTGTCGGACCCCGTCTATCAAGAATCCGTCGCCGAGGGCGTCCGGGAGATGCAGGCCACGATAAACGACCACGTCAAGGCCTGTCCGCAGTCCAAGTTGGCCATCTTTGGCTTCTCGCAGGTGAAAAAAAAAGCCGGTCCAGTCCGAGGCCGATTGGAGAGTCTCTGACTTTTTTGACAACACAGGGCGCCCAGGTGGCCATGGACGCCCTTTGCGGCTCCTCGGGCTTTCCCAGCTTTAACGAGTCGACGCCAATCGGTACTGAGTTGTTCAAGGAGAACAGTCTGTTGCCTAGCACCCCCTCTTTCTCCCCTTTTGCCTGGCTCGCTCCCCTGACTGGCCAATCTAGTCTTGGCCGTCGTCTTGTTCGGTGATCCCTCTCACGTCGTCAATGCCGCCTACGACAAGGGAAGCAGCGTCAGGAACGGGGTGCGTCGCCATCAGCGTTGGCTGGGAAAGTGGCTTGGCAGCAGAAGCAGCTGACGACGTAGACGACAGCTTTTCAACCGCACCAGGAGCTCGGTGGAATTCTGCGAGAACTTTTCCGACCGCATCGTCTCGTACTGCGACGAGGGAGACTCCTACTGCGACCAGGGCAACGACAGGATCGTTCACAGCCTCTACGCCTCCCGCTACGGGGCCGAGGCGCAGCAGTTTGTCGTCGACAGGTACAGAAATAGCCCGACGGGCGGACGAAAAGCCGACGGCAAGAAGCACGTGAGTCTAGCGACGGACATGACGGCCTCGACCGCGGCCACGTCTACGGCCTCGACCGCGGCCACGTCTACGTCCTCGACCACGTCCACGGCTACTACAGCGAGTGCCGGCAGTGCCTCCGGAGCCAGCCAGGCCCGCGAGGGCACTTCAGCGTCGTCGTCGTCGTCGTCGTCGTCGTCGTCGTCGTCGTCGTCGTCGTCAGCGGCGTCCGCGGCGACGGGTGGCATCGGCGCCTGGTTAACAGCCCTGTCCGTTGTAGTGCTGGTCATGACGCAAGGGCTGTAGCGAGCTCGATCGATGACTGGCTCTCCAGGCAACAGTTCGTCTTGGCACATATCATGTCAAGCTTGGGTTGCCCACTTCGGGTGGGTGATGGCCTGATGAGCGAGGGAGGGATAAAAATACATGGAGGATTCATGTTGAGGGAGGCGGGGGGATACGAGGGTGAGCGGTGGGAGCGTGGGCGGTGTCATCGGAATACGATTCAAGGGGCATTTGATTGATGTGGGGAGAGAGTTTCTACGGATGTGTCTATGTATGTATGTATGGATTCAGGCAATGGATTCATCATGTATGGATGCATGAAGGGATGCGTGTAGGGATGGATGGATGGATACAGCCTCGTGAGAGACACTCGAATACAAACAACTACTCATATCTCTACTGATATATGTGTGTATATATATATTGGCCGCTTCTCCTTGGCCATTCTCAACGTCTCATCGATTCCCATTCACTCAGTCATCAATCATCAGACGTCTTTCATCTCACTTCATCACATCTCAACCCCTTCAACCCTCTCAATCCCATCCAATCATGTTCAGCAAGCTCATCGCCGTCTCGGCCTTCGTCGCCTCCCTCCAGGGCGTCAACGCCGGCGAAGTGACTGCGTCGTCTCGTTTCCTCGCCAGCCGAGTCGGCGGGGATGACGTCTACGACGACGCCTGCTACCCGGCCGGCACGGGCTCGTGGACGATCGGGGGCAAGACATCGGCACTGATCCCGCCCTGCCTGGCGGAGCAGCTCGTCTCGTGGAAATGCGAGGAGCACCTCGGCAAGGAAGACAAGAGGCCCTACAGGGACTGTCTGATGGAGGGATCCTGGCCCAAGGACGCCATCGGCTGTATCGACTGCAAGATTGCGCAGGGCAAGTTCAACGCTGCTCAGGGCCGCTTCTGGAAGTCGGCTTGGAAGAAGACCTTTGAGGACATGCGGGAGAAGGCGCCGACTGGAAGTGCCTGGGACGTGGCGCAGAAGTACCTCAACTGGGGAATCTATCCGCACGATACGACTCAGGAGCTCAAGAAGAGTCTCGAGATCGACGATTACTACAAGCCAGAGAACAGGCCTGCGAAGCAGGACGTTGGCCAGCTTAAAGTCTACCGCAGGGGTGTGGTGGCTTCCAAGACGGAGGGGAAGGCGTTGGCTGGTCTGTCTGAGGAGATGGTGGAGGTGAGGAGGGATGATGGCGGGGTTCTCTTGCTTAAGGAGGTGAAGGATGAGGAGGGTCATCTTATTAACATTATTCCCCAGGAGTAGAGTGGATGACTTTGTTATCGATCTACGTATGTAGAGTAGGTAGTAGGTAGTAGGTAGGTAGATGAAGATGAAAGATGAGGGTAGGGAATTGACAAGGTTCGTTGAGGATTTTTCCCTTGTTTTTCTTTTTTGCCTTGAAGAAACTCTTGTAGCATCTTTGCCTCGTAGAATCTCTGATGAAGGGGGTTGCGTGTTGACTGTTGATCGTTGATGGTGTTGATATATCATACATGTATGGTGTTGAAGGAACGATGACGTCGTCGCTTGTCGATAAGCATCCATCGATAACGGATAACGCTACCGATAACCTTCGAGTATAATTTATGTACGGATTACATCAGTACATAGTACATACATACACACATACATATGTAAGGCAGCGATATCGCTGTGGATGCTCGACTCCGACTCCGACTCCGGCCTCCGGATTCGACCTGGACTCACTTCTCCTCCTCCCCGACGTCAAGTCTCAGTCGTTTCGAACATGTCATCTTGAGAAAGAAGGGAAAAAAGGAGGAGAAGAGATGGACGAATACAGCGTCCGCATCATGTTGCTGTTCGCTGACGCAGTATGAGCTCTTCCTCTCCCCCCCCCCCCCCCCCCCCCCCCCGGCCGGTTGGCCGTCCCGGGGGGGAATGGGGGGGCGGGGGGGGGGGCGGGGGCGGCGGGCGGGTTGCACAACATCGCTCTCTCT
>PDHQ01000054.1:162163-188961 GCA_003339415.1 Ophiocordyceps camponoti-saundersi (nom. inval.)
AAGAAGGGAAAAAAAGAGGAGAAGGGGAGGAGGAATTCTCCTTCCGCTTTTTTTTTTTGTTCTCTGGCCCAGGATGGGGAGCTGCCCCCCCCCCCCCCCCCCCCCCTCCCCGGTCCGGTTGGCTGTACCGAGTGGAAATGGGGGGACGGGAGGGGCGGCGGCGGCGGCGGCGTTGTTGTACATGATGCCCTCTCTTTCTCTCTTTTGTGTCTCCTCACCTCTCTTTCTTTCTCTCATCTCTCACTGTCTCTTCCTTGATGAAACCAGATCTCTACATCACATCCGTCAAGGATATCTCTCTCTCTCTCTTTCTCTCTCTCTTTCTTTCTCTCATCTCTCTCTCTTTCTCTCTCTCTTTCTCTCTCTCTTTCTCTCTCTCTTTCTCTCTCTCTTTCTCTCTCTCTCCTCGCTTTTCTCCACGACAAAGATACACACACACACAAACAAATCGACACCACCATGGGCGGCTCAGCCTTCTCCTCCGGAACAGACCCCCTCTACACCCCGCGAATGCCCTTCCCCGTATACGACAAGATGCGAAAGCACTGCACCAGCCTCTTATCCGACCTCTTCCGGACCGTCGCCTCACCCACCGACGGACCGGGCAAGTCCGACTACGGAGACGTCGACATGCTGGTGTCGGGACCTTTGGCGCCGGAGACGACGCTTCAGGACGTGGCGAAGGCGCTGCATGCTCGACGTTCCATCTTCTACGGTTCTCGCTCTGCTAACTTTGCGTTGGAATGGCCCGCTGAGTTTGCGTCTGTCGCTGAAGAGGAGGGGAAGAGGGAGGACGAGGACAATAGAGAGCAGGAGGAAGAGGAGAAGCAGGAACAGCGTCGATACGTTCAGGTCGACGTCTGCGTCTGCCTCGGCGACGACGCCCTATCATGGCTCCTCTTCAAGCACGCCCACGGCGATCTAGGCTCAATCCTCGGCGCGATAGTGAGGCCCTACGGCCTCAGCTTGACAGAACACGGCCTCTACATCCGAATCCCGGAGATGGAAGCGTCTCGTCCGAGACAAGCATGCGTCTTCGTCACCCGCGATGCCGACACGGCTCTTCAGATCCTCGGTCTCCCCGCCGAGCGATTCTGGTCCGGGCCTTTTGACGACGTGGACGACATGTACGAATTCGCTGCCTTGTGTCCCATGTTCAGCGTCGGAGTTGACGATGACGATGACGATGACGATGGTGGCCAAGATAATCTCCGTCCGCAAGTCAGACGAAGGATGCGATCTCGTCCCGTCTTTCGTCGCTGGAAGATCGACTTCCGCTCCCGATGCAGACAAAAGGGTCTCTTCCTCCACGCCCGAACGTCACGAGAAGCGATGACGAAGACGGTGATGGAGACGTTCCCCTCCGTCCAAACCGCCTTCAAGACCCGACTCTTCAGCTTCCTCCGCGAGCAACAAGAGCTCACGATCCGAAACGAAGTCATCCCCTCCGTCGTCTCCGCCTCGGCCGCCAAGCAGAAGCAGGCGAAGCCGCAGGTGGCCGTCGCATACCGAGCCTGTCTCTCCAAGGCTCTCGCGAGGCTTGTTCTCGAGGGGGATGAGAGCTTCGGCGTCGATGTCAGGAGGCCGGATGATGGCTTTGTGGATGGGGGGTCTGGCTTGCTTGACCTTGATCGTGTTGCTGCGTTCGTGGAGGAGCATTGCGAGGCTGTTGCTGCTGTTGCTATGGAACGGCATTGGGCTGCTTTGAGGGCGGCGCGGGTGTCGAGACAGAAGGGGGGGGAGAAGAAGGAGGAGGAGGAGTCGTAGGGGAGAGAGAGATGGCTTCATCATACGTGGGGGTAATTGTCATATCCCTCTTGGGGTAGTTTTCGGGCTGCTTCAGTGTGAAAAGATGAAGGCATTCCATTAGAGATGGGGGATATCTATGGCATAGCATAGCATAGATAAGATACATTAGCAAATCCATGACCCCTAACACCCGAACCCTAACCCGAACCAGTTCCCCCCCCCCCCATCGATTCCCAAACCCTTCTCTCTAAGAACGTCCCTTCCTGCCACGCTTCCTGGAAGCAGCCTCCTCAGCTTCAACGGCCCTCTTGAACAGAGGCGAAGCCTCAGCGGCCATGACCTCGGACGAGGCGGGGGCGGCGGCAGCAGCGGGACCGTCATCGGAAGCGTCGTCCTCGACGGCCCTGGCACCGAGCTTGGTGAGGCCGCCGACGGTCTCCATGAAGCCTCCGAGCATGCCTCCTGTCTTGGACTTTGCCTCTGGCTGGGCCTGGGCCTGGGAGATTCCGGCTGGTTCTGCGTCCTGGCGGGCTTGGAGGGTGCGGGTTGCTTTTGGGGTTTCGTTGAGGGGGGTTGATGTTACTGCTGTTGCGGTGAGGATGGCGGCGTGGAGGAGGGAGGGCTTCATTTTGAGGGTTTTTTTTTATGCTGATGTCTTGTTGAATCTCTTTTGGTGATGATGATGATGACGATGATGATGATGATGATGATGACGACGATGATGATTTGCTCTCCTTTTCTCTCTCTCTCATATACATATATATATATATATATATCCGAGGCAGAGAGAGGCGCAGACCATTGCTCCTTTATACCTCCCCTTACCTACCTCAGTCCACCACCACAACCATCCACCCACCCCCTTGAGCAACGTCATCATCTCAAACGCCCACCTGTTGGGAGCCCGGAGAGGAAAAAAAAAAGGGAGGCAGAGAAAGAGAGAAGAGGAGGAGAAAGAAAATTGAGCACAATATATTGTTTCTCCAAGATGCAAGGGATGCTTCCCGTAGCCGTACTAATCATCCATCATCCATCGTCATCATCATCATCATCATCATCATCACCAGCCCAACACAACCCAACACGAAACGACACGACACGACACCACGATGACGACATAATATTTCTCTCCCAACCCCCCCCCCAAATCAACACATCCAATTCTAAACAACTCCCCCCCCTTGGCCCCCCAAATCAGCAAGTAACCAGCTTCCAAAGGCCATCACCCAGAAAATGCGCATCCTCAATAACAGGCCCCTTCCCCTTAGCCTTGACCTCGGCCGTGCCCTCAAGCAAGAAGCCGACAGCACAAGCCTCATTCTTCCCCTCAGCCATGACGACAACCGGCTCCCCCTTGCCCAATTCCCTCCCCCACCTCCCCTCGTCATCCCTCCCCTCCTCCTCCTCCTCCTCCTCCTCCTCATCCGCCCTCACGAGCGGCAAGCGTCCGCCGGGGGAGGTCAAGCCGGGCGCCATGAGGGTGGCGCCCGAGAGGACGAAGCGGATGGCGCCCCTGTCTATCCGGACCGAGGGGAACGCCTCCGGGAACCGATGGACGAGTCGAAGGTGGGGCATCGGCGCCTCCTGCCCGTCCTGCTTGAAGAACAGGGGCTCCCCGTCTAGGACGTAGAGCGTGTTCCTGTCCGGAAGCTTCATGCTCTCGAGCGAGGCCTTTTTCGGTAGGATCTCGTCCATGTGCCGGGCCAGGAGAGGGTAGGTTGTTTGAAGCGATTGGCGGAGAGTTCGCTGTACCGACGATTTGAGCTTTTGCTTGGGCGAGGGAGAGATTCTGAGTGCGTGCGTGTGAGTATGAAGTGAGTGAGTGAGTTGAGTGAGTGAGTAGATATTGCACGTGTTGGCAGCTTCTGGTTGTTGCTGTTGTCTTTGAGGAGGAAGACGAGGAGGAGGAGGAGGAGGAGGAGGAGGAGGAGGAGGAGGAGGAGGAGGCGAACGCACTCTTTTTTAAACATGATTTCCCTTCTTTCTCTCTCTCTCTCTCTCAAGTTGCTGTTGCTTCAATCGACGATCGCCGTCTCTGTCTCCGTCTCTATCTCTGTCCGTATCCGTCACAGTTGATCCGTCAGTCCCTGCGTGTTTTCCTTCCTTCAGTCCCATCTCTGCGAAACGGAACGGATAAAGAATGAAGAGATAACGATAACGATAAGAAAAGGCGGGGTTTGATACGGATAAACAGGGAAAGTGAGAAAGGAGCACGCTAAGAGTTGGAAAGTAAATTGCTAGGAAGTAAAATTGCTAGCGCGATACCCCTATCCGCACTGGTCGACCCCACGATTACACAGGTAGCGGAAGAACAGCATGATGACGACACTTCTTTTTTTGTCTTTCTGCCTGCCTACACCACCCTGGCTATCACCAAGCTATTACTAGGTACGTGTAAATGGCTGATGAGCATCACCGTGATAACCCTCACCAATATGCATAGCATAGCAGGTGGGTATAAACGACAACAGACACAAGCTGAATTTCAACGTACAGGTATATTCAGTACCTACCTGTCAAGACATGCATACAATTGCGTATGAATATTGAACTGCATCTCTCTCCACATCTTCTTTTCCCCCTCAGCCATGCAAAACATGGGAAACAACCCCCTCCTCATCAAGATGAACATTAAGTCTATTCTCGTTATGGTCCTTGGTGACCATGGTACCGGGCGAGATGATGCGATGTTCCTTAGGGAGGTCTTTTTTGCAAAACTCCTGTCCGTGATTGCATTTTTATCGTCAGCCAAAATCCCAATCATCCTTCTTTAATCTTCGTCCCTCGAAGATTCGGAAGATACCTGGGGAGAAGGGGTGAAATTTTTACCGTCTCGTTCGATTCCGTATCGGAGAGCTTCTTTCCCACCAGCTTGTTCTGCCACTCCTCGGTCGAGTTGGCCGCGACGGACGTGACGCCAGGGACGACGAGCGGCATCTTTGTATCTTGTATCTCGTTCTTCTTCTGCTTCTTCTTCTTTCTCTTTCTCTTTGCCCCTTCTTCTTATCTCGTCTTTTTTTTTTCGTATATTCGTTCAATCGAGTAGGTATGCAAAGTCGAGAGAGTCTGATGAAATGCAAGTCGTTATGAAAGAATAAAAGACCGACCAAGGTTCAATCGACACCCACGAATGACGTCGCCCTCGCGTCAGTCAGTCCGCTTACGTATACATTCTCACAGTGCCCTCTTCACAGTAAGCGGCGGACTGTCCGTACATGGTACGATGCACATTCGCCTTTCTCCCCCCCCCCCCTCCCCTCTCACCCCACCCAGCCACGTGTTGGCCGCTGTCATACCCTATACTTATAGCACTAGGCTGACTTTACTAACTTCTTCTCACCACTTCTCACCACTTCTCCTCACCTCCTCAGTTGCTGGCAGCCTAACATGGCTAACATAGAACTGGCCAACTCCCCCCTACCCAACTAACAACCGACTATTTATGCTTTTGCATACCTGCCTACCTACCTAGGTACTCAAGCTTATTGTATTGCATTGTATGTACATACTCATGCATGTAGATTCCCTCTAAAGAAGCGTCCCTTTCTTTCCTTTTCTCCCATCCTTTTTCCTTCTTCTTCTCTTCCTAATGCCATCCTAATGCTAATGCTATCCATTTACTCTCGCGAGTCAAGAGGTAAGCCGCTATCCATCCATCTATGCATTCACATATGTATATATGCATATACATACAAACAATGCACCTCGCACACACTCACACACTCTCACACTTACAGTCTCCACAGAAATGCTCATGGCAACGAAGCTTGAGACACAACCCACCGAGCTCTAATTCCTCACCCTCCTCCTCCTCCTCCTCCTCCTCCTCACCCTTCCCTCCCTCAGTCTCTCCCTCCCTTTCCCTCCCCTCCCCTCCCCTTCCCTTCCCTTCTTTCCCCCCCTCCTCCCCGTTATACCTTACTTTTTCTTTCGTCTGCTTCGATTCCTCTTCTCTTTTCTTCCTCCCTCCCTCCCCCCCCCCCCCCGCCTCCCCCCCCCCCCCCCCCGGAAATCCCTTTGGAAAGACATCATATAACAGCTTTTTGTCTCTTCCCTAAACCAACCTACCGAACCCTCCCCAACCAACCTACATACATCTGTTTCAACCTCGACAAATCCATCCATTCATACGAACAAACAAACACCTTAAACCCTACCTACCATGCGCCAAGCCCAACTCGCAGTCCAGTCTCCCTCTCCTCCCTCTCCTCCTCCTCCTCCTCCACCTGCTCCTTCTCGTCATCATCTTCCTCCTCCTCCCGACCATCATCCCCTCCCTCCTCCACCCCTCCTCCGCATTCGCGCCCTCCACGCCCGCCAAACACCTCCCACTCCGCCCTCGCCAGAAAGCACTCCCGAAAGCAGCCGCCCTGAGAGTGTACCTTCTTCCTCTTCACCCCCGGGATCATCCGGCTCAGTATCCTCCTCCTCCGGTCCCGGCCCCACATCCGGCGCCGCCTGCTTCACCACCGGCACCCTCACAACAACGACCTGCCCGCCCGCCACCTCGGGCGTCTTCAGCCCCTGCAGCGCAACCCTCATCCAGACCAGCGCCTGCGCCCCAGGCCTCCTCTGCACAACCGCCACCTCAAGGGCCGTAGGCGACAACAACCAGGACGACACATCCGTCGTAGTCTGCATGCGCCGCCAGGACGCGCCGCAACCCGTCATAACCGCCGTCTTCGCCGCCATCGTCGTCCTCGGCATCGTCGGCCTCATCTTCTCCTGTTGCCGCGACAGCTACCGTCGACGCGCCAGGTCTAAGAAGCAGCAAGTCATCGTCGAGGCAAAGAGCATCGCCAACAACAACGTCAGCAGCAAGTCCGCTCGTCGTCCGCTCATGCACCACGACGAAGACGACGACCACAATCCCTTCCAAGATCGTCATCACCTTCACGCTGCGACATGACTGTGACCAGCGCCTTACGATTCCTACGATAGAAAGAAAGCCCCCCCCCTTTTTCATGATAGCAAACATGACCATCATCGTCGTCGTCGTCGTCGTCATCCTTCCTCTAGACAAGGAGCCATATTCCCACTCGCTCGTCACGTAGAAAACATCTCCCTGCCCTACGTCATCGAAGCCATCGTCGCCATGTAATCTCTTCCTCTCCTCTCCTCTCAACACCCGGGGAAAATAGCTTCCTCATTTTCTTCTTCTTTGCTACCAACGATACCTGACTTCGTGGGATCCCTCCCCTCTTCACCCCTGCAGCTCTCGCGAGCCGTCTCGAGCGGACAAGTCTCGCCCTACAACACGAGAGGGAAAAAAAAAATAAATAAATAAAAGAACAAGAATGAGAAGTTGTCGAGGCGGTAGCGGGGGGGAGCCCTTCGCTGTGTGTTCCCGCCTCGCTCGCTGTAGAACCCTCCTTTAGCACTTATTGGTGGTCGCTTTGCCATTCCCGAAAACGCTTATTGAATTCTGCAAAGCTCGAACAGTCACCGGGCAGTGGCCAATGACGTTTACTCGACGATTCTCCGGAGCCCTCGTCCACGCCTTCGCTCGCTACCCTTGTCTCCAGCAACGACAACTGACTCGCGTCCGACGACGCGACGCGCCTGTGCGTCCAACTGCTGCCGCCCGCCCTCGAGACCGCGCTCGATATGGATCCCCTCGGCGCCGTTGGGGCCCGTGCCGTCGTCGCCGTCGCCTGTCCCAATGATGACGACCCACTGCCCGCCGTCGTGGAGATGTTCTTCTAGGACCCCCCCCGTGTCGAAGCGTTGCTCGTGAGCGGGCTGCCGATTTCCCCCGGCGCTCCCACAGCCCGGAGGTGCGGGTTTAGCCCGTCATGGGCAGCGTCCGGTACCCATCGGATCGTCGTCTGACCCGGTCCCATGTCAAACGTCCCGCCTCCGTTCGAGACGTTGCCTTCGGTGTCGCCTAGGTTCAGCAGGTACTGAGGATCGATGTTGACCTCGCCCGTCAGCGACTGAACGTGCGACCGGACTAGGCCGAGATCCATATATCCGTCAGCGTCCGCCTGGCCTGCACTGGCGAGTTCCTTGCATGCCTGGCACAGCATCAGCCGCATGTATACGTGCCGCGGAGGCGACGAAGACTTCAGGGGGCGCGGCCCGGCCGAAGCTGGCGAGCCGACGCTGAAGCCTGGCTGAATCGTCGGAGAGCCCCCCCAAGCGGCGTTGCCGAACCCGGCCGCGTGGGGAGGAAACTGCTGCGGCCCGCCGTCGTGCGGCCCCCAGGGACTGTGTCCTATGGTGCTGGGATAGCTCGTGTCCATAAAGGGGCTCGTTCCGAAGCCGCCGCCGCCGCCGCCGCCGCCGGGATGCCCCGGCGCCTGGTTACGCGAGACGCTGCCGCTGCCGCTGACCTGCCCCGGCGCTTGGTTGCGCGGGCCGCTGACCAGACCCAAGTCCGGTTCGTCGTCCTCGACAAGCACCCGACTGCCCAGCCCGGCAACGTTACCGTCATCTCGTGGCAGCCCTTGCGGTATGCTGACCGGCCGTCCGATCGGTGCGGGCCTACTTATTGGAGCCGAAGGTGCTGTCGGGGCCGCGTTCGTTGTCGTCGCCGGTAGCGGCGGCGGCGGAGGTGGTGGCGGTACAGCCGCTGCCACGGCCGCTGCTACGGCCGCGGCCGTCGCGGCGTCGTAGGCCCCCGTCGACGTTTGCCGAACGTGCGCCGGCGCCGGACCCTCCTGTACCATATTATAACCCTGATGGAACTGTTCGCCCGCCGAGAAGACGGGCGGTGGCATCGGCATAGGTGTCAGATAGCTTCGACCGGCTGGTGCGTTGATGCCAGGCGGCGGCAATATGACGTTGGGGTTCGGCCGGTAGTCGAGACGGTACATGGAGTCGTGGTTCATCTGACTGGGATATCCTGGAGCACGCTGATGCGGTATGCCTGGAGGAGGCTGCATAGTCATCGGGGGCACCTGGAATGGCGGTGTGTGGCTCGGTGCCTTTGGCTGCGGCGACATTGGCTGCGTCTGGTGATGTGAATGCGGATGGGAGTGAGGATGGGTTGCGTGCTGTTGATGTTGGTGAGCATGCTGTTGCTGCATCTGCTGCTGCTGCTGAAGCTGCTGAAACTGATACTGATGTTGCTGCTGCTGGAGCTGCTGCTGCTGCTGCTGCAGTTGTTGCTGCTGGAGCTGCTGTTGCTGCTGCGCCGGTGGTTGGGGATGCTGCGTCGTCGTCGAGACGGGCGGCGCCACCATGGGAGGAGCCGCGGCTGCGGCCGCGCCGCCACCGCCACCGCCGCTCGTCTTCCGCTCCTGAACAGGAGGCGCCGGGCTGGCGCGGACGGGCGTGGACGAATGGGGCGACGGGTTCTGGCTGGGCCCCAGCCCCGTCTCCGAGGGCTGCTGCGACACGGGGGGGCGCGTTCGCATTGGCGTCGGCGCCTTGGGGATGGCTGGCGTAGCTACCGGTACCATGGGGGGGGCAAATCCCATCGGGTTCGACGACGACGACAACGACGACGGGTGTTGAGGCAGCGCTGTCGGGATCGAGGACTGATTATAGCCACGCTTCGGTGGTTGCTGCTGCTGCGACGACGGCGGAGCCTGCGGCTGCGGCTGCGGTTGCGGTGGTTGATGGTGATGACTGTGAGGCTGCTGTGACTGCTGATGATGAGATTGATGCTGTTGATGATGCGTCTTCTGCGCCTTGGCCGCCGCCCTCGCCTCCTTATCGCGCTTCTCGCGCTCCTGCGCCTCTTTACGCTGCTGGGCTTCGCGTTCCCGCCTCTCGCGCGCTTCCTTGTCACGCTGCCGCTGCTGCTCCTCCTTGAGTTTCTTCTCGCGCTCCTTGGCCTCGCGCGCCTTACGTTCCTGCTCGGCCTGCTTCTCGCGCTGCTCATGGATGCGCCGCTGCCGCTCCGCCTCCCTCTTCAGCCGGGCCTCATCGTCCGCCTTGCGCTGAGCCTCCTTCTGTTTGCGCTTCTCCTCCGCCCTTTGCTTCTGTTCGGCAGCCTTCCGCTGCTCGGCCTCTAGCCGGGCCGCCTCCTCGGCCGCGCGCTCCGCCTCTCTGCGCGCCTTCTCTTCCGCCTGCACCTGCTTCTTCTGGGCCGCTCGATCCTTTTTACGTTGAGCGTTCTTCGCTTTCTTGGCCTTTTGCTCGTCCTCATGCCGCGTCTCCTCGTCAATCTCCTCGAGCAGTTTCTGTTGACGGTCCTTGGCCACCTTTTCCCTGTAGGCCGACAGGACACGCTGCTCGAACATCCGGGCGGCGAAGATCTGAAACATGCGTCGGCCTTCCTCCATTCGTTGCTCGTCGTTCATCGGATCCTTGGTCGCCATTAGAGAGCGATTAGCAGACAGACGCACTCAAAGGGGCTTTCCACTGCTTATTCACGTACCTCTTCGTCCTCGTACTCTTCCTCCTGACTCTCGGCGAAGTCTTCGTCCTCTTCGTCCTCCAGATCGTCGTCGTCGTAATCGTCATCGTCGTGGGTGGCTGGACTTTGAAATTCCGAGTAGGGGCCGGTGGTACTAAAGGCACGCGCCAAGTGCTCTCGGGCGTCTTCCTCTCGGGCCATGCGGCGTTCGGCAAGCTGCTCCATCATCTCGATGAATCGCTTGCCATCGTTTTTCAGGAGGTCGTCCGCCACGGTGAGAATGCCGCCTGAGAACGGTTAGAGCAGGCACGCACGAATTGGTCGAGGCATGGCAGACGGTGGAGGGAAGGGGCATACCTTTGACCTGCAAGCTGTTACCAAAAGTCAAAAAGTCGGCTACGTCTCGCTCGTGGGAGCCCTGGTAGTCTTCGGGAGGTTCATCTTCACTATCGACTTCGTCATCCTCGGCGTCTTCTTCACTATAGACTTCGTCGAGGTCGTCGTCGTCGCCGACATGTTCGACTATGCGGCCGCGCGAAGGCGGACGAGCGGGGTTGCGTTGAGAGGGCAAGCGGCGTTGGGGGCGGATGGGGTAGTCTCGTGAGGACGGGGGTAGCATGCCCGAGGGCTCTCCCTGGTTGGCGAATTGCTCCAGCTCCAGATAATAGGCATCGTAGAGGCCCTCCAGCTCCTCCTCTATCGCCGTTCGCTTTCGACCACAAACGGTACAGCTGCAGCTATGCTTCTGTTGCTCTTTCATCTTCCTGAGGACGGCATCCTTTTCGACCTTGACCAGGGACTTGCGCTCGTCTTCTCCCAGGCCGAGCCAGAAATCCTTGATTCGTTCGCGTTCTTCCTGATTGCTGGTACTCCAAATCTTATCTCGAGACACGTCGGAATGGCGGGAGCTGAGAAGGGAGTTGATGGCTTCGGCGGCGGTCGGAGGGTTCCGGTCGACGTCGGCAGCGGAGGAAGACGCGTTCTTTTTCTTCTTTTTCTTCGCCTTTTTATTCTTCGAGGCAGGCATTTCGGTGTCGCCATTGAAGGGGGTAGGCGAGCCATGGGCGCTGACAGCAGGGTCCTCGGCGTCGTCATCGCTAGCGGCGGGCGGAGGGGGAGGCGGCGGCGGCGGATTGGGGGGCGGAGAGCTGGGCGGCGGCGGGCTGGCATGACCATTAGCAGCCTGCTCGGCGGCGGCCTTGATGGCGGCCTTTTGACGGCGCTTCTGTTTCTTGCGGTTCACGGTCGGAGCGGGCGCGTCGATAGTGTGGGGGGGTGTGGCGGGAGGGTCGCCGGCGGGCTTGAGGGAAGCGGCGGGGGTCGAAGGCAGCGAAGAGTCCTCGGCAGATAGCTTTGGCACGGTGATGTACTTGGAGCCATCTTTGTTGGTATATGTGGCCGTGTTTCGAGGTGATGCCGGCGCGGGAACGGCTGACGTCTGCTTGGAGGCCGGCATCGTGTGGTGGCGTCCAGGACAGCCGACACCATGAAGGCCCTGCCGCCGCGAGAGAGAGGACGTATCAGCGGGTGTGATGGAGGGGAGAGGAGGAGAAGGGATGCAGGGCGATAGGCCGAGACGAGGGAGATGATGATGGATGGTTGGGAAGAGGAAGAAAGAGTGTGGCAGAAGGAAGGGGAGAGAGGACTAACCCACCGTTAGGTCAGCAAGCTGGATGACAGCGGCAATGGGGTCAGGGTCTGATGCGAGGACGAACAGACGGGAGGGAATTAGGAAGAAAGAAGGTATAAAAAAAAGGACGTGTGTATGAATAACGAGAGGATGAAGAATACCAGAGCTTGGTAAGACGTCTAGAAGAAGGGCGTCGTCGAAAAAGCCGTGTCCTGCTTTGGTTGGGGGGGGAGGGGGGGGGGGGTTGAGAGCGGCGAAAGGACGGCTGAGGTTCGCTCCTAGAGGGAGCGGGCGAAAGTCACTCCTGGGTGGAATTTCGCGGGGGAAGGTACTTTCAGCTGAAAAAATTACGCCCCAAAAAAACTCGGGGGGAGGGGCCTAGGGGTGGTGTTGGTGGTGGTGGTGGTGGTGGTGGTGGTGGCCGCCGCTCATGTGATCAACAATCACGTGATACAGACCAACCCTTGGCCCCTGTCTGTTGCTGAAGGACTGAAGGTGAAGCCGTCTACTTAGTTGTGTGTATGTACGAATACTAGTATATCTGTGTGTCAATATCAAATCAACCATCTGCCCTGTATGATAGATGTCAATTTAGACCTGAAGCTGCTTAACCTAGACGCATCTCCTCTCGAGCCTTCTTCTCCTCCTCTCATCAACAGACAAGCAAACAAGACACGGCTTCCTGCAGTGCCTTCCCCCCCCCCCCCCAATACCCTCCTCCCCAATCAAAGGCCCTGCGCCGCGTTACACAAAGCTGCTGAGCCCCCAATACATACCATGTAATATACAACGCCTGTTATGTAAGCTGAAGGGGCGCGGAGGGGAGGGGAGTTTGTGTGCTACCGGCCGCCCTTCCTCTCCAACCTGCTAACACTCACTTTTCACCTCCCAGATATTCATATCCTTCTGACCATCTATTTCACTCTGCTTCTCTCTTCAGCATCATTATACATATGTACCCTCTTTCTCTCTGGCCAACCGTCGTCTCCTCCTAAATCGCTCGTCCGCTTCTATACGCGCCTCTCCACTCCCTCCACTCCACCGCAAGGGCAAGCATAGAAGAAAAAAAGAGGATAGGCCGAGGCTCTCCCCGTGATCCAGCTCGTATCGACTCGAGGAGAGGAAAGCCAAAAAGGATCAACAAGAACGAACAAGGACAAAAAAGAAAATACACTCCCGTCGAATACCCTTCCCCTCTCGTTCCCCCCTCAGGTCTCCTCCTTTCACGGAGCTAAAGCCGGCGGGTTTCTCAGCTGCTTCTCGACACTCTGCCGAGCCTAATCTCCGGCTCGGTTGCCTCGACAGCCTCGTCGGACAATGGCTAGCGCGAACCCTCAAGATGTTATTCGAAGGCACGGCCCGGGCGCCCTCTCCGAAGCGCCTCCACTGACTTGTGGTCCAGGAAACTCGTCATCATCGGAGACGGTGCCTGTGGCAAGACGAGTCTGCTGAGCGTCTTTACCCTTGGATACTTTCCCACAGTGCGTTTGACTTGTTCGAACCCTCCCCATTTTTTAACCCGTATCCTTCTCCGGCTAACCAGCTTGTTCTCGCCAGCACTACGTGAGTAACACGGAACTGGTCACATGGAAAGCCACGTTCTAACAACGCGTCAAAGATTCCCACCGTCTTCGAGAATTACGTTACCGATTGCAGAGTCGACGGCAAATGCGTCCAGCTGGCGCTCTGGGACACGGCCGGGCAGGAGGACTATGAGCGTCTACGGCCACTGGCATACTCCAAGGCGCACGTCATTCTGATAGGTTTCTCAATCGACTCGCCTGATTCTCTCGACAATGTCAAGCACAAGGTCCGACTTTTTTTCCCCCCTCTCTTGCTCTCTCCCCCCTCTCTGCGAATTAATGCCTGACGGATGCAGTGGATCGAGGAGGCCACGCGTCTTTGCGCGGGCGTACCCATCATCCTGGTCGGTCTGAAGAAAGATCTCCGCGAAGACCCGGTGGCGGCCGAGGAGATGCGCAAGAAGTCGTTGCGGTTCGTCACTTCCCACGACGGCGAGCAGACGTGTCGCGAGATTGGCGCCAAGCGATACCTCGAATGCTCCAGTCTCAGCGGCGAGGGGGTCGACGACGTCTTCGAGGCCGCCACACGCGCCGCGCTTCTGACGTTCGAAAAGGGCGAAGGCTCGGGCTGCTGCGTCGTCCTGTGACGGTCTTGTCCGAGCCCGCGCCGCCAAGGAAAAGCACAGCTCAGTGCCTCTTTCTCGTTCTCAAATTCACACACACACTCACACACACTCTCGCTGTGTCTCACTCTCGCTCTCACTCACACGTACTCTCTTTTTATCTCCGTCTATCATCTCTCTTTCTTTCCTCCCCCCCCCCCCCCCCCCCCCCCATCCTGCTCTGCCGGCTGAACGAAGGAAGTCGACGAGCAGTCAAGAAGAGGTCACCAAGCCATAGATTACCTCCTTCTCATCGAGAGATCGCGACATCTCTCGTGTTTGACATAGGCTTCCCACGCCTCATGTCTGTCTGGAGCCTACTCACTCAGCTCCCCACCTCATCCATATCCGGAGGGAGCTGATGTCGAGGCGCTGGGATAAGGGGGCCAAGAGGCTGGCTTAATGATGAGTTTGTGAAGCCGCGGCCGAAAACGACGAGACGTGTGTAAAGGAGTTGGAAAGGGATTTGGGGGAGAATCTAGTACCTCTGCATACAAATGGGAGAGAAGCTGTTGGATGTAGAGTAGTTGTAATGTCGTCCGCTTCGAGGTGCCATAATACCTCATTCATTGTGTGTCAAAATACAGAAGCTCAATGGCTACCTAGTAATGCTCTCTTCCAATCATGATTCCACGCCTCCCGCGCCGGCGTCTCCGTCTGCATCCTCGCATAGTCAATCGGGATGCAGTTCAACCTCCAAAGGCCAGCCTTGATCATGGACACACGATAGAGCGAACCCTCAGGCCTATAGCCCGGCCCCCTCGTCTTGCGCAGCTCCTCACAAGCATTATACATGGAAGCGTGAAGGCGATGTCTCTCATGGGCGAGCCTCTCATGATGCTGTCGCCGAAAGAGCTGCCAAGCACGATGTATAGTCCAGTGACGGAGGTGACGGAGGCGAGCCATGCGGAGGGGAGGCGGAGCCGGGGAGAACATGTTTTGCGTCAGGATGCGGACCTTTTTATAGTGTTCTGATCGGTATTGGCCCTTTTTCTTCCTTTTCTTCTTCTGCTGCTTCTGGTTCCCTTTGTTGCCGAATTTGGCGAACTTGGCTCCGGATTGGTGCTTCCCGTGGAGGCCCGATCCCTTATTACCGGGAGAGGCAGTGCGTGCGTAGCGTAGTGCTGTTGTTGGACATGGTGGGCGACGGGGACAGCGTTGGGGGAGTCGAGGGATGTGGTGGCGGGCGAGGCTGAGGAGGGAGAGGATAGGGGCCATTGTTGGAGATGGAGGTGTCTTGTGTGGCTTCTTCGTCGTCGTCGTCGTCGTCGTCGTCGAGCTCGTTCGGAGGGTGAGGCAGAATTCAGAATAGAGAGAGACGACGGCTGTTATTGACTGATGATATCGTCGTCATCTGCCCGTCTTATCGTTGCCGCTCGTCCTCGCCCTCTTCCTGCGGGGGGCCGAGGCCAGGCAGCCGCGGATCAGGAGAGAAGACAGCTTTTCAGTAGTGAAGATGAAGAAGGTTGTACGAAGCTGTATCTCATTCTCTCAGCTCCGGAGCGAAGACGATGTTGGCGAATAGATGAAGCTGGAGAGGGAAGATGGGGAAAATATAGATCGGAGGATCGGACAAAGGATAGCCCGGTCAACGACCAAGTCAACCTCCACCAGCCCAGCCTACCGAGGTGATGATGTCTCTCGCTCTCTTCATCTCAGCTCCATCGACTCGTCCATGTAGGCGAGAGGATTATCGAATTGATTGATTAACGATAGGTGATTGAACGCTGCTCGCTCTCGAGATGCCTCCCGTCTCTCTCCCGGAAGTGAAAGGTTTACTCGCTGCCTGGCTGATGGAGATAAGTTCCTAGGCAAGATATACATATATAACTGCTAAACAGGCGATGATGCATCGTCTATTACTACTTGTAGTTCTGCTGCAGTGTTGTAAGCCCCAAAGGTAGGTAGGTAGGTAAGTCAATGCCAACTCGGTTATATGGGCAGACAGATAGACAGATATGTAAGGTCTCACTCAACCACTGCTCAGTGTTCGTCGACTACAATCCCATTCATCTGCTCTATAGCTAGCACAGAGCGTTCCCACCCAAGTCATGCCATTGATCGTTTGCCCCTTTTGTCCACCAAGCATTCTGCTCCGAGTCCTTCTCAACAATGACGAAGATATTCTCGCGATCCCTTCACAATGGACGCCTTGACGTGGCCTTTAACATGAAAGCTAAGCCAAGCAGTCCCCTTTTTTTTTCATCCTTCTGCAGCTCTTTGAGCTCATCAAAGCCCAGAGTTGAATCTCGAGTCGTCGAGCTGACAGCAAACACAACAACAACAAACAAACAACAACAGAAACAGAGATAGAAGAAAGAAAAGGGGGGGAGACAAAAGATGTGACTTTTTTTCCCCTGGATCCAAACGCCGTGGAAGACGACCTCTTTGTCTATCTTCTCCCAGTGAAGAAGACGAAGGAGAAGAAGAAGAAACCATCTCACAGTCCTTTGCCCTGAATTCGATCAGCAGCGATGCCGTACGATGCCAAGTTCTCTCCCTTCTCGCAAGGATCGTCTCCGTATTCGACCTTTTCGAACCCGTCCGGACGATCCATCTCGAGGGCCTTGACTCCCATCTGAGCCTGGTTTCGATAACTGCCAAACCTGTACTCGCACACGGCACGACCACCGGCCTTGATGAGCTCGATGACCCTGTCCTCCTGGAAGACGAAGCGGTTCTGAAACCAGCGTCGCAGAGTATCCGGATTGACGAAGAAGTCCCGACCGGTGATGACGAGGACGCGCGATCGCCTGTCGTGCATCTCGTTTGCAGGGTACTTGATGCGGTTGTGGGAGACGCGGACGCGATGGTCGCGGATGACGATGGTCTTAGTCCACGACTGGTTGAGAAGCTTCTGCGCTGCTTCCGGCACGGAGAAGACGACCTTTGCGGCGGCCGTCTGGTGCCTGATCATGTCGGGCAGGTTGATGAAGGTGCACCAGATACGACCGACGTTGGTGATGCAGGCCAAGAGCTCGGAATAGCCGACGTCAGCAGGCAGGTTCGTCAGCCACAGGGCACAGTTCTGAGCCGGACTGAGGTGATCCGCGCTCGCGTTGTTCTCCGTATGCATGCCGTGGTATCGAGCCGAGAACTTGTTCGAGTTGGAAGCCTGATGAAGCTGACGTCTCTGCTCGGGAGCGGCGACGGCCATCATCGGTAGGAAGCCCTTTCCTCGACGAGGAGGCGACGGATAGACGGCACGATGAGGCTGGCCGAGCGGATGAGGAAGCGATGCCATGAGGTGGCGGGTATCGAAGACGCCGCCGCCGCCGTCGGCGACACTGCCAGCGCCGATGAATGGGGAACGCGGTGCTCGCGATAGAGGATTCTGAAGAAGCCAACTGCTATCGCCGACTCGTCCCGGATATGAAGACGGCGGGTTGACCATCTGCGAAGACGGCACTCGTTCGGCCGGCTGGTGGCAGGTAGTTGCTGCATCCCAAGGGGGAGAACGGAGAGACTGCTGGTCTGACCAGCAGTACTCTGTAGGCGACAAGAGAGGGCTGCTGTCATGTCATGACGCATCAGAACAGAGTCGTTTCTTCCTCTTCTTGCTTCTTCTTCTTCTTCTTCTTTTCTTTTCTGCGATATCTTTCTCGGTGGTTTTTTTTTATTAGAGGAAACCTACGCTGAGCCAAGGTTGTCGAACGCCCAGCGAGGGTCGAGGGGTATCAAATTAAGAGCCTGCCACTGATTGCAGAGATTCCAGCGCCTGTTTTCGTCCGCGTCTCCGTCATCGTCCCGCTCGCCCTCGTCATCATCGTCGACCATCGACAGATGATTATCCAGCATCAGATGGACGGGCTTGAGAGAAGGCGAGCAATGAGGACTGGGAGTCAGGCGAGCCGATGTCAAGTCAGACTGCTGATGACGATGATGATAGGCTTCCAAGGACGAAGGGAGGTTGGAAGGGGAGCTTGCTCCGATTTCTTTTGAGAAAACCACCATGGTTCTGTTTTCTCTGAAGATGGTGAGTATTTTGGGAGAAGGGAAGGGAAGAGAGAGTGAATTATGATGATGAACGAAGCAGAGGTGGAAGAAGAGGTGGAAAGAAGAAGGAGAAGAAGGACAAGTAAAGATGCGAAGAGAAATGACCGTGACCAAGGGTGTGTCTCTAGGAGTAGGTATGATGGTGGATGGGAGGTGACAGAAAGAGGAAATGGACGCGAAAGGGGCAGAAGACGAACGAACGATGATGGAAAGGTGGATCCTCTCCTTTCCTCTCCTCTCCTCTTCTCTCTGGCTCTCCTTCTCTCTCTCTCTCTCTATACACCCCCTTGTCCGTCTCCCTCTCTCTCTCACACAGTCCCGGGAGCTATGACCTTGATCGTTTGGGAGAGAGAGAGAGAGAAATTGGAGGGTGGCTGTGAAGAGAGAGACGGTATCAGAGTCACGGGGATGATGAGAGGAGCTAGGTAGGTAGAGATGAGGGAGGGGGGGTGGTTGTTGGCTCTAGCACCCTCTATTTTCCTTGTGGAGGCGAGTGACTGAATCTCCCAGGGTGGTAGTAGGGGATAGTGGTAGGGATGGGTTTGGGGGGGGGGGGGAGTGAGAGTGGGAGGAGGGACAGGCCAAACGAGGACGGCGTTTGCTTTTCAGAAGGCAAGGGGAGGGGGAATGATTTCTGGATGCCTGAGGTTGAAAGGTTTTTTTTGGGGGGAGGAGGGTTTTTTTCGTCTGATGTTGATCAAGTTCATAGTATGATGGTATGTAGGTATGTATATGCCTAGGTGTATGATGGGGAGAGAAAGTCGTGAGTTGATTTACTACCTTGTTCGACTTATTCGATAGTCTCCTGATAGAGGAAACGGCTATATCAGATGAGGGCAATTATAGACGTGTAAGAGGAGTTGATTGCGGCGCTTCCTCCTCAAGGCGTCGAAGCAGACACACGCCTCTTAGGGAAAAGGCTTTTCGATTCCCCGTCATTTCTGCACTGGCTGAAACATATGATGTTTTAAATCAGGTATAATGAAAGAAAGATTCTTCCTCGTAAATGGGACTCGTTCAACTTGGTTCCTCGCACCACGAGGATAGATCGAGGTTGATGAAGATGTTCGCACTGTGCTGCATCGCTGGAACAGCGGGGACGAGACAGTGTGCCGACCAGAGGCAGAGAGATGCTGTAGACGGAAGAATAGTAGAAAACTTTCATGCTTTAAGTCTCGAGTAATATATAGCAGATGCTCTCCGTTTAATATTTACTGAGGAATAGAGTGCGTGATCCATCTACCTATATAGCTATAGTCCTGGTAGTTATTCCAGAACACGGTCAGATAGGAACCAACTTAACACGTGACTTTAAACAGATAACAATAATAGAAGCTGTAGAGAACAAAGAGAGGGATCCCGTCTCTGCTAGAGAACAAGCAAGAGCTAAACAAACAAACAAGCTATCTATAGTTACTCTTCTAACATGCCCTGTTATTGTTACAGTCATTCCTTAGTGCTGGTAGGCAGTCATTGTCGCGGTAAATCACGGAACCTCTACCGGCCCCGCATTGCCGGATCAGGCAACTTGAGCGGACCCGGTCCGGCCGAGGTCAGCACCGAATTGTCATGTATATACTGTACGTCCGTACCTACCCATGTACGAGTAGAGCCCGGGTAGGTTTGCATACACACGTGTGTATATACACTATTAATCTATCTATACTAGTACGTACATATGCATGCATATAAAGCGAAGATCTCTTGATTAACGACCGACTAAACAATTTGTTGAGTAACCTACCCTATAGACTACTTTAGTTAGTCCGCGCTGCCGGCCCTGTCTCTTCCTAGCTACCTACCTACACAGACCTGGCAGATTCATCACACACATCATCACCACCTTCATCAGCGTTGCCCACCTCTTGATACATATTGTTCAGAAAACAGAGCCAGTGACACCGTGCCGATTGCACCAAAAGAAGAACGCGCGCCTCGAGAGGTGCACTGCTTAATTTCGCTTATATAATTGATCGCGTGACACATCTACTATCTACTAACCGCCTCATGCTTCCACAACCTTTTTTTTCCTTCGAGGGGGGTGAAACCGCCTCCTGGGTATCTTTCTCATATATATGGTAATCTGCAGTCTTCCCGCGTCTACATACGCCGGCCTTTTGCAACGAAACAAGACGAGTAAAGGAGTATTCATATTTGCCACGGCACCTATCCCTTCCTATTAGACACTCATAGGACATTACCAGAATCAGCGGCACGTACCTGATGACAAAGATTCAAGAAAAGAAGAAACATCGAAAAGAAGCCGGAAGAGAGATAGATGAGAGACGACTACTGCTTCATCGCCTGTTGGGCCGACTGCTCTTCCTCAGTGCACGACGGTACCTGTGAGTCGTCCTTGGCAAGCCCCAACAAGGACGTATCCCAACCCTTGGCCTCGAGATAAGAGCGGAACTGTGCGTCCTCGCGCGTGATGGTGTCCTGCCCGATGTTGGGGATGCACATGGTGATGGCCGCGGTGAGGATGCAGAAGCTGGACGCCACCCAAAACGGATACTGAGCAGACTGCACCGTGTCCTTGCCACCGGCAGCCTGGATGTGGGGGAAGACGAGGGCGCCGACAAAGGCGCCGATCTTGCCGATGGCAGCGGAGACGCCATAGTATCGACCCCTGACGCCGGTGGCGCACGTCTTGGCCGCCAAAAGTCCGATGTTGTTGCCCGGGCCGAGCTCGCCGAAGGTGAGGAAGATGCCGTAGACGACGGCGAAGGCGGCGACGTTGCGCGAGATGCGGTCGTAGACACCCGCCATGATGTAGCCCACCACGGCTTGGAGGGTGACGCCAAGGATGAGAGTGTACTTGGGGCCGATCCAGTCGCTGACGAAGGCGCCGAGCATTGTTCCCGGGAGGTAGAACATGGTGATGACCGTGTTCCAGCCGAAGACGGTGGTGAGGGGGGCGTTGTCACCGTAGATGGCGCTGAGGATGGAGGAGGCGTAGATGGTGAAGGCGTAGGCGCTGAACTGGAGGTGCGAAAGTCAGCCCCTTTCTTATTTTTTTTTCCTGTACCACAATCTTTGCGGGCAACTCACATCGTAGAGGAACCAGACGAGGCTGACGCAGAAGAGACGGAACCAGTAGTAGCGAAAGACCAGCAGGTAGGGCGTCTTGCGACGCATGGACTCGCGGGCGAATTCCTGCGGTTCGCTGAGGCGCATCCGCATCAGGAGGAGGGCGACGGGGAAGATGACGCCGATGCCGAGGCTGGTACGCCAGATGGTGGAATAGTTGCGGTTTTGAGCGGCGGCGGCGACGACGTCTAAGCAGATGATTGATTAGCAACGAGAGGACCGACCAATCAAAGAGGAGGCGGAGGAGGAGGGATAAGAAGAGGAGAGGTTAGGGGAACGTACAAGGCACAAAGGCGCCAAAGACAAACCCCCAATCAATCATACTATTGGTGAATAGGATGAACCACCGATTCCGAGTCCCGCTTCTCAACTCGCCACTCGACTCAGCGCAAGCCACACTCCCGGCCGGATACTCGCCGCCAATACCGATGCCGACGAAGAAGCGCCAGGCAGCGAGCATGCTGAACATGGCGACAGGATCGCCGCGATAGTACGACGCGGCGGCGAGGGCGGTGAAGACGATGAGGATGACGGTCGAGGCGACGAGCGAATTGGATCGCGACCAACGGTCGGAGGCGAAGCCGAAGAAGAGCTGGCCCACCACCGTGCCGGCCAGGGCGATGCCGGCGACGTAGGAGGCAGCGGGGGAGGATTTGTAGACGTCGCCATATTGGATTTTCAGGACGGTGTTGACTGAGCCGATGACCTGCGTACATACAAAGAGGAGAGCGAGTTAGCCTCTTGATCCTCTGACTGTCTGTTCTGACGTTTTGTCTCTTCTCTCACGTTGTTGATGTAACCGTCGGAGAAGAGGCCGGCTCCGCAGGCAAAGACGGGCATGGCCGTCTGCAGAAACGGCTTTTTATCATGATCCGACGGCGGTTGAGGAACAGCCTCCTCATCGCGAGGAGCCGGGGTAGGAGTCGCGGTGACTTTTGAAGTCGACCGGGGGAAGAGACGACTTAGAGCCATGGTCTTTTTTCTGCCTCTGTCTCAGTCTCTGAGTCTGTTTCTTTGCGTCGTCAAGGCAGTGTACATAGAGAAGTGTATCCGTAGTATGTAGGTATGTATCTAGATGTGTAAAAGGAAGATGAGGAGAGATGAAGGTTCAGAAAGAGGAGGAACGGAGAAAATAAACAATAATAATAATCCGCTGTAATAATACGTAGAAAGGAAGAGAATTAGAAGACGCTGCAAGGGAGGGGGAACGGAGACACACACACACACACACAGAGAGAGAGAGAGAGAGAGAGAGAGAGAGAGAGAGAGAGAGAGAGAGAGAGAGAGAGAGAAGGGGAAACCCCGAAGACGAGGATCCAGGGTCGAGCCGAGGAGGGACCGCCTAACAAAGCCGTCGGGAGTGGACACACACACACACACACTCTCTCTCTCTCTGTAAACTGTGTGTGTGTGTCTCTCTTATACGGATAGAGTCTCTCCCCACAGAGCCCACAGAGGGGAGAGGGAGGGGATGAGGGGTGGGGGTTTTTAGAGGAGAGACACAGCTAGACAGAGAGTCTGTGGTGGCTTCTGCTTATCGTAGGTTTTTCCGGACACACGTGTTCGCCGTTGTTTCTTGTTGCTTCTTTCTCGTGAGTTAACTGGCTTCCTTGATTCTATACTCTGTCTACTATCCGTACGTATGTAGGCACGATTAACGTAGGTAGTTACCTAAGTAGGTAAACGTCGTACCGGCCATGAAGATGATGGAAGAAGAAGAAGATGATGATGATTTATCCTCTCTATCTGTGGTATACCGCAGACGGTATGCGCAGCTGTTAGTACCTACCTACCTTCCCACAGCAATGACGACACATTTCTCGTCATCAAGTTTAAAAAAAACAAACACATGATAACCGATAACCAATCGCGTAACCCCACTCACGTGACGCCTATCTCGAAAACTAACCACCACTATCCGTACAAACACAAACACACAAAAAGAAACAAAACAAAGGAGAAAAAAAAGAAAACCTACAAAAATCCTTTTCTTCATGCGACATCTCCATGTGCCGCCGCCGTCAAAGCCCATCGGACCAATGACCTTCTCAGACTCAGGGCACGTGCTGACGGAGCCATAGTCTCTAATCGTTTCTTTTCATGCCTGCGTGGGGATTTTTTTTTTCTAAAAAAATTTCGACTTCTCTCGATACGAGATATTCGGCCTTTTTTCTTTGGCCGCTGGCTTGGCGTCATGGCTTGGCGCTATGGATCTTCGTGACGAGTGACGGAGAGAGAGAGAAGGAAAGAAGCGCGTGGAACAGGCGTCATTCCATGGAAATTGCCTCTTTGTTGCGCTCGTCAATGCGGGTGGGGAGACCGGGTGGATGACACTTAGGATGTGGGGGCTTGACACCGAGTCTCGGGCTCCGACGCCGAACGTGAGTCTCGGCATCCGGGTCCGTGTCCGAACTTTAATCCTTCCCCCGGATTCCGTGTCCGAGCTCCAATCCCCGGGTCCGTGTCCGAACTTCAATTTTTTTCCCCCGGGATCGGATCCGTGTCCGAGCTCCTGTGGCCCTCCGAGTCCGTGTGCGCAAGTTCAAAACACTCCATCAACCCAATTTCAAAACAACAACTGCCCCTTTCCTGAAGCTCAACTCTCTCGCCTCTCGTGATCCCCATTCCATTACCCTTTTCTCCCCCCGTTTTGCGACCCAACCGTCGATCAAGACCTCATATTTCCCTGCATTCAGACTCCGACCCAGAAACGATGCCGAGGCCCAGGCGAGCCTGTGATGCCTGCTTCAAGCGCAAGGTACCAAGAACAATAACAACTAGTCAAAGATCCCTCGGCATCCCGCCGCTCACACTAACTCTGCCTACAGATCCAATGCGATGCCGCAGAGACGGGCTCCCGCTGCGACTGGTGCAGACATCACGGCATCCCCTGCACCTTTGTCCGCCGCACCTCGCGTCCGCAGCACGCCCCCCCTGCAGCCGCCGCCGTCGCCACCGCCGCCGGGACCGGACCCGACTGTCGACTCAAGGTGGCAGCCCTAGGCCAGATCTACATCTCGGGCCACAACCTCGGCTCCTTTTGTTCGCGCAGTGGCATCCCCTACTTTACCCCCGAGGGCGAGCGCTGCATCTACGCCAACACGGGCCGCTGGCCCTGCCTCCGCCGCGCCGGCCGCCGAGACGCCCCGATTCGGCTGCCGATCCGCGGGCCGGGCCTCGACCTGCCTGACAAGGCCGCCGTCCAGGAGCTGCTGGCCACCTACCTGGACTCGGACTTTCGCCTCGTCTTCCCCCTCGTCGACGGCGTACTGTTCGAGCGGACCATCGAACTGGCCTACGGTCCGAACAGCGCCACCACCTCGATCTCCGACGGGCGAAGCGCCCGGGCTTGCGTATTTGCCTTTGTATCTATTGTCAGCTCGCGCTTCCTCGGCGCCGACGTCCAGCTGGTAGTGGACGGGCACGCGTGCGCGGCCGAGGCGCAGGCGCTGTTGGGTGACATGCTCGAGGACGCCAACATGACGACGGTGCAAACACTGCTGATACTGGTGAGTTACTTGTCTTTGTGGAAGGGTGATGGTTCACTTGTTGACCGTGTAAATCCGGTTCAGCTCACGCACGAAACCTTTTGCGGCCGCCTCCAGGCCGCCTCCATGTATCACTCCGTCGCCTGCCGAGCCCTGTTCAACCTCGACGCGCACGTGCTGGTCAGCGACGAGCGCTGGGACGAGGCGCTCAGCCTTGACGAGCGCGAGAGACGCCATCTGCGCGTCCTCTTCTGGTTCAGCTACGTATTCGACAAGGACGTCGCCCTCTGCACGGGGCGGCCGCCCGTCATGGACGACGACTTTTGCGACCTGACGCTGCCGGCCTGGTGCGATGACGGCCGGTTCGCAGCCACGAGGTCGGCAGTGGCGGTGGCGACGACGACGACGACGACAACGACGACAAGTGGCGACCTCGACTCGAGGCGGCGTGGACAGCAACAGACTCAGCCACCATGGTTCCCCGGCGACTTGCGGCTGAGCGTGCTCAAGTCACGGGCCTGCCGCCAGCTGTACTCGGCCGCTTCGCTGCGACAGCCGGACGCAGAGCTGCTACGGGCGATACGCGAGCTGGACGAGGCTCTGGAGCGATGGCGGCTGATGCTACCGCCAGCCTTTTCGCCCTCCTTGGCACCGGGACAGCAGCAGCAGCGGGAGGAGGAGGAGCAACGGCGGCGGCAGCGGCAGCAGCGGCAGCGGCAGCCGGGGGCGCCGCTGGACACTTCGCGGAGCATGCTCCACATGGAGCTTCACCTGCACTACTACTACCTCGTCAACGTCATCCACGCGGCGGCGGGCCGGTGCGCGGCGGTGGAGGACGGTCCGGCGGCGGGGGGGTTGAGGACGAGCCTGGAGCTCTCGGTGGAGGCGAGCCGGTCGACGCTGCAGTACCTCCGGGCGGCGGCGCATCGGCTGATAAGCGAGGGCTTCTGGATCTTCATCTTCTACCCGATGTCGGCGCTGGTGACGCTCTTCTTCAACGTCCTCCGCGACCCGACGGACGCGCAGGCGGCCGATGACGTGGACCTGCTCTCGTCGGCGTCGGAGGTGATCAAGACGATGCCGGTCGGGGGGATCACGGCGAGGGAGCTGGCCTACCTGACCGAGGTGGACGACTTTGTTGCCGAGTTGGGGAGGTTGGCGCGGTGTGCGTTGGCGAGGGGGTGATGTTTTCTGATGATGCTTTGGACAGGGGGGTTCAACATACCTACCTACCTACCTATTTTGCATACATATGTACATACCTTGGTAGGTATTCAGTTGCTGCCGTTGGCCTTGAGTGTTTGGTGTTTAGTTGCCAGCTTCTGTCAACTGCTGAGGTTGAGTGAGGTTGCCTTTAGAGTTAAGTTTTTAAGTTGTTATACAGTTACGTATGTATATACATACATATATATGCATATTCAGAGAGATGTTCGGAGTAGCATCTTTAGTGCAGGCGTTAAAGTATATACTGCTATTCTAGCAAAGACTCCCTCTATTCTATTAAACAGTCTGTTTATACTATTTCTTTGTGCGGAGTATTCG
The DNA here is from genome assembly GCA_003339415.1 of Ophiocordyceps camponoti-saundersi (nom. inval.). Lineage (NCBI taxonomy): Eukaryota > Fungi > Ascomycota > Sordariomycetes > Hypocreales > Ophiocordycipitaceae > Ophiocordyceps > Ophiocordyceps camponoti-saundersi. The sequence continues at coordinate 188,152 of PDHQ01000054.1, forward strand.
TATACAGACGCATAAGATAGGATGTAATATCTGCCTATAATATAATTTAACAGTGTTATATCTGTTTATTCTTTTATCTATCTAGTTATTAAACAGCGTATCTTATTAGTCTATTACTTATTATCCACCTAGCTCTTTTATATATATATATATTTTCACTTATCTTAATACTTAAAGGCAGATCCGCCCTTTACCTACTATTACCGTTACCGTTATTCCTATGATCCTATCTAACCTTCTTAACTTAGGTAGGCATATATATGTTATAAGTGTCAGCTTAACACTCTATATATATTTATATTCAGCTGACGGTGGAAAAACAGTCTATGCAGATATGTATATATATAGTCCTATATAGGTATATATATCCACATCCACCCCTTAACTCAACTCACAACTCGCTAACCGTCATCCAACATCCTCTTCCCACACTCAGAAAACACGTCTTCCATACCGATCAAAGTCAGATGAGAACCTTATTACACTACACGCTTATAAACACACATGCATGTATCCGTATCTGTGTCCGCACAGAGTATTACCTACGTACATATATGTAAGTATCCGTATAGCCGTATATGCGTATGTACATAAGGCACATATGTACATATGTATGTACCTACCTAGGTGGGTAAATGCACAAGTCAGTATGCATGCCTGCAGGCAAGGCATAACAACAATCAAGAGTATTCATATTTGCCACGGCACCTATTCCTATTAGACACGACATTCTGAAATTAGCGGTACGTACCTGATAACAAAGATAATTTTTTTTGCCCGGTACAAAGTCGTAGGACGCCTAAAGTTACT
>PDHQ01000550.1:0-16491 GCA_003339415.1 Ophiocordyceps camponoti-saundersi (nom. inval.)
TTATTATTATTATTATTATTATTATTATTATTATTATTATTATTATTATTATTATTATTATTATTATTATTATTATTATTATTATTATTATTATTAGTATTATATTATTATTAAAAATATATTATAAGTTAAAATATATAAGGTAAATATAGCGATTATATTACTAATAGTAGGGATAAGCGCGGAAAATTATTATTCCTTAAGCGTAAAAAGAGTGTAAAAATTAGTTACTAAGCGTAGTATAATATAAATAATAGCTAGTATAGTTTATAAGTAATTAATATAAGTAAGAAACTTTAGCGTAAGCTAAGTATACTAGCTAAGGACTTTTTTAATATAAGGGTAAGTAAGTAAAATAATAGCTTATCCTTTCTTAATTATTATTTATAAGTTATAAATAGCTTACTATAAGTATATATCTATAATAAAAAAGTATTTTTCTTAAAAATATTATTTTCGCTACTATTTATACGCCTTATAAGCCGCCTTATAATTATATTAATAATTAATATTATAGCTATTATAAAAGTTTTAAATATAAAAAATATATAAATATTTTACTTTTTATAATATAATAACGCTTTTATTATCTAAATCTCCTTTTATAATATATTTACTTATTACGCGAAATAGTAATTATAGCTAACTAAATAATATATTTAGGTAGCGGGATAATAACTTAATAAATATAAAAAGCTTAAAAAATAATAATAATAGAAAAAAGAATTATAGGAATATAGTAGCGGAATAATAAAATATAAAGCGTAGAGAAAAAAATTACTTTGCGAGAAAAATAATATAACTAGCCCGAGGAGAAAGAGAAAAAATAAGGAAGAAAAATTTTCTATATAAGGGGTATTTTAACTTATACCTTATATATATATATACCGCGGCTAGAAATATTTTTTTCCTAAAGCGGCGGGGTATATAAAGGATTTAAGCTATGCCTAAATAGCTAAGTTATATAAAAAGTACTTAGTTAAGTCCGCGCGTATAATAAGCGCGGGGTATATATAAGTATATATAATTAGTTAGCGCTACGCGTAATATAGGCGTAGGCTATATATAAATTAGAACCTTAAGTGCGTATACTATATATATCTTAAAACCTTTAAAGTTATTTTATATTAATAAAGTTAGCTTTTTATAAATATTAAAAAGTATAGAACTTTTATACTTTTAAAGCTTTAAGCTTAGTAATAATAATTTTATTAACTTATATAATTTTTATAATAAGATTATCCTAATCTTTTATAGCTAAAATAAAAGGAAGCTTTTTAGCGATAATATTATATAAGTAATTAATAATAATAATATCTAATTTAAAGAAAATCTTAACTTAAAAAAGGTTTTAAGTAAATTCTATAATATTAAAGTTAAATATAATAGCTATATCTTTATTATTAAAGCGGCGGATAGCTAAGTAAGATATTATTTTTAAAATATAATTAATAGCTTATATTATATTTTTAAGGGTTTTATTAGTAATATTATTTAAAATATTATTAAAATATATAATAATTTCCTTTTAATATTAAAATAAGATTTATTTCTTAAGATAAAAATAAGGTTATAAAGCTAATATAACTTATATTTATATTTTTAATATTTAATTTACTAGTAATATTCATAAAATTATTTTTTATAAAGTTTTAATAATAATATACTTAATATCTTTTATATAATAATAATAATAATTTATACGCTAATATACCTTATATAGCTTAAAACTATCTTATATATATTTTAAGAGAATAAAAAACTAAAAAACTTAAAATAAAACCCTCCCCTTAAGTATTACCTTAGCTTTAAGTTAAACCTTATCTATACCTAGTATTTTATATATTTAATAAGTTAAGTATTAACTAATAATTTAAAAGCCGATATTTCTTTTAAAGCGGACTCCGCGGTAATAAGAGTACGTATAAACTAAGTTTAGTATAAAGTTTATATAGCTTACTTATCCTCTTAGCTATTATTATCGCTATAAATTAAATTTTTATATTTAATTAAAATAGCTTTAATAATTTAATTTATTAAGGCCTTATTAGCGTAATTTAAATTTATATAAAAATTTTACTATTTTATAATAAACTTTATAATAGCTAATCCCGAAAAATAGCTAAATTATTATAGTAAAGCTATAAATAAGTATAAAATTATAGTTAAAGAAAAAGGTATTATTATATTCGCTTTTTAGTATTTCCGCCTTAGCTATTATTAGTTTCTAATTAGCGCTAGAAAAAGAGGAGGGGCGGTATATATAAAGCTCTAGTTTATAAACCTCTAAAGTTAAGTAATATATATATCTTTCGCCTAATCTTATACCGCTCTTATCTTAAAGTAAAGTTACTTTTACTTAAAGTAAGATTCTTAATAAAAAAAATAATAATATAATTTTTTTTATAAGCTATAAGGTAAGCGGACTTACTTTTTATATATAAAGCGGTAAAATATTTATTATATTATAGCTTTACTATATAATATTTAATAATATATTTAAATTAGTAATATTTAAAATATTATTAAAGTTAAACTTTTAATATATAAAATTTAATATTAAAATTTTTACTTATATTATTATATTTTTATTATAAATTTAGTTTATATTTATTATATTATTAATAATAATTATTAAGAAACTCCGCTAAGTTTTAGAATAATATCTTTTTATATATTATTATATTATTAAAATTTTATTTAATAACTTAATTTTTTTTTAAAAAGTTTCCTTATCTTTTTATTATAAAGCTTATATTAGTATTTTTTTATAATAAAAGTATAATAATAATATTTATACGCTAATATGCCTAATATAGCTTAGAACTATCTTATATATATTCTAAAAGTGGGAAAAACTAGAAAACTTAAAGTAAAACCCTCCCCTTAAGCGTTACTTTAGTTTAAGGCCGGACTAAGTTTATACCCGGCACTTTATACCTAAGATAGGTTTAGTAATAATAAGTAACTAAGAAGCCGATATTTCTTTTAAAGCGGAGTCCGCGGTAATAAGAATACGCGTAGTTTAAGTTTAATATAGAGTTTATATAACTACTTATCTTTCTAAGCGTTATCGTTATTATAAACTAAATCTCTACGTTTAATTATAATATTTTAAATAATCTATTTAATTAAGGCTTTATTAATATAATTAAGGAATATATAAAAATTCTACTAGCTTATAATAAACCTTATAATAGCTAGTTCCGAAAAGCGGCTTAATTATCGTAATAAAGCTACGGATAAGTTTAAAGAGGGGGTTAGAGGCGGAGCTATTATATTCGCTCTCTAGTATTTCCGCCCTAGCTATTATTAGATTTTAGTTAGCGCCGGAGGGGAAAAAGGGGTAGCGTATACGAAATTCTAATTTATAAATCTCCGAGGTTAGGAAATATAAATATTCTTCGCCCGGTCCTACGCCGCTTTTATCTTAAGGTAAAGTTAACTTTACTTAAGGTAAATCCCCTAATAAAGAGGGTAATAATACGGTCTCTTTCTATACGCTATAAAGTAAGCTAACTCGCCCTCTATATATAGAGAGGCGGAGTATTAGCTATATTATAGCTTTACTATATAATATTTAATAATATATTTAAGCTAATAATATTTAAAATATTACTAAAATTAAACTTTTAGCTTATAAAGTTTTATATTAAAAATCTCCGCTTATATTATTATACCCTTATTATAAATTTAGTTTATATTTATTATATTATTAATAGTAACTATAAGGGAACTTTACTAAATCTCTAAATAATATCTTTTTATATATAATTATATTACTAAAATTTTATTTAAAAATTTAATCTTTTTCTAAAAGGCTTCCTTACTGCTCCGCTATAAAGCTTACGCTAGCACCCCCTTTACGATAAGAATATAACCTTTGCTAATTAAGCGTACCTTTTCTCTAAAAGCGGTATAAAGCTACTTTAGATTAGACTAAAGCTTATAAATAATATCTTAGAATATTATTATAATATTACCGCTAAGTAATTTCCTTATTATAAAAGCTTAGCTTTACCCGCGGAGTTTATAATTAATACTTATTATAATTACCTTAAAGCCTTAGACTTAGAGTAAAATAGCGATAAAGTTAAAGTAAATTATAAGCTAATACTTATATTACTTAGGAACTTATTTTTTAATAGTTTTCTCTAGCGTTTTAGCTATAATTATAGCTTATATTAGAGGAGTTCTATTCCCCCTAAAGCTATAAAAAAGAGAGGAAATTATAGCCGTAATAGCTAAGAAAATATTACTAATCGATAAAATTAGAATAGGGGGGCGCCTCCCTAAACCTTTTTAGATTTCGCTACTTATTTAATAATTACTTATATAGAGACTAAAGCGTCCCTTAAAATAATCTTACTAATACTTACCTTAGCTTCTAATAAGGTAAGAAATATAATAGATTTTTAGGTCCGAGTTTATTACGATTCGGAGTAAAGCTATATTTTAGGTAAAAAATTTTCGCGGTTACGATCGACTTATATAGCGTTACCCTCCCCCCCGGAGTCGCTCTAGGCGCGGCTCGAAGCTATCGCTACGGGGTAACGGAAAGAGCGGAGTCTGCTTATAATATAAGAATAAGAGGTCTATATCCGCGTCGCTATAAGCGCGGGATCCGTAGAATATATAAATTCTATAATAAAAGTATAACTTTTACTAATTAAGTATATTTTTTCTTTAAAAATAATATAAAGCTATTTTAAATTAAACTAAAGCTTATAAATAATATTTTAAAATATTATTATAATATTACTATAAAGTAGTTTCTTTATTATAAAAGCTTAGCTTTATTTATAAAGTTTATAATTAATATTTATTATAATTATTTTAAGGCCTTAAATTTAAAGCGGAGTAGCTATAAAATTAAACTAAATTATAAGCTATTATTTATATTACCTAAAAATATATTTTTTAATAGTTTTTTTTAGCGCTTTAGCTATTATTATAGCTTATATTAAAGGAGTTCTGCTCCCCTTAAAGCTATAGAAAAAAGAGAAAACTATAGCTATAATAGCTAAGAAGATATTATAAATTAATAAAGTTAAAATAAGGGGGGTACCTCCCTAAACCCTTTTAGACTCCGCTATTTATTTAATAATTACTTATATAAAAATAAAAATATTTTCTAAAATAATTTTATTAATATTTACCTTAGCTTTTAATAAGGTAATAAATATAGTAAACTTTTAAGTTTAAAATTATTATAATTCGAAGTAAAGCTATATTTTAAGTAAAAAATTTTCGCGGTTATAATTAACTTATATAGCGTTACCCTCTCCCTTAAAGTTACTTTTAGCGCGGCTAGCTATTATTATAAGGTAATAAAAGGAGCGGAGTTTGCTTATAATATAAGAATAAGAAGTTTATATTTATATTATTATAAGCGCGGAATTTATAAAATATATAAAAGTTTATATATCTTTTATATATAAAGCTTTAGTTTTAGCTAATTTTACGCGTTTTAATTATTATCTAAGTTAGTTTATATATTATTTTATTATAGCTAGAATTAGTAAGAATAAATCCGTTAAAGTAAGGCTTAATAAAGTTATATAAAGCTATTTTATTAAAATATTAAAAGGGACTTAAAAAAGTTTCTATAAGTTTCCTATATTTTATTTATTATTAATTAAACTATAATTAAACTTAGCTAGCTTTACGCTTAGTTACGCTTAAAAGTTATTTAAATTCCTCTTATTATGCTTTCTCTTTTCGCGTCTACTATTACCTTAGTTAAGGGGTGGGAGCGCTATAGCCCTAGGCCGAATTTTTAAGCTAATTACGAATTTATAAATAACTTACTATTATTTATAAGTGCGTACTTATTCTAGGTATAATTATCGCTACGCTTAGCTTTTTTTTAATATATATTATATTCCTAAATAGATAGCGATATTTATATTTTATTAAATTTATAATATAATTAAACTTTAAAAAATTATACTTTTAATATTAGTTATAATAATTTTACTCTTAGTTAAAGCTATATTATATTTACTTTCTTTACTTTTATAAAATATATTAATATACTTTTTATTAGCTAAAATATTATTTTATACTTAAATATTTATTATTTATAAACTCGTTATATATATTTAAGTTAATAAAGTACTTAAGCTTTATTATATTTAATATTAAGTATATTAATATTAATTATAAAAGTTATTATAAAAAGCTTAGTTAATAAGTTTAAGCGCTAGTGAAATAAAAATATATATTATATAAAAATATTAAAAATATAAAGGAGCTTAAAAAAACTTTTTATTAAATTAAGAAAATATTACTTTATTTATAATTAAACTCTAATTATAAAATATAATTTATAAGGTATAATTATTTAGGAAAGCTTAAGTAATTTATTATAATAATTAGCTTATTCTAAAAAATATAATTATAAATCTTAGTTAAATTTAATAAAAGAAATAAAGTAATACTATTTTAATTTTAAACTATTTTAATAATTTCGATAAATATAGAAATAGCTATATTAATAAAATATTAAAGTTTATTACTTATTTAGCTATTAAGGAGAATATTAACTATCTTTATTATAAATAAGATTTTTCTAATAATAATTATTTTTAGTATCTTTCTTATAATATTAAAAAGTAAGATTAGCTTATATTTACTTTAAGTATAATATATAGCTAATAGCTTACTTACTTTATAAATAATTATAATAATAGAAATCTTAAATTATAATAAGAAGTATTTATTATTAATATATTCTTAAAAGATCCTTTAAAAGACTTAAATAAGTAAAAAGCTATATTTTTTTAAAAACCTAACTAGGATCTTATTAAGGCTAGCTAACTTTTATAAGAAAATAAAAAAAGAGTAAAGTAAATATTTTTAGCGGTAATTATAGTATTTATTAAATTTATTAAATAAGCTTAAATAAACTTTTTAAACGCTTATAACTTTAATACTTATATAGCTTTAAAACTTTAATAAACTTATATAGCTTAATAAATCCGATATACTTACTTTCTTAAAATTATTTTTTTTATTAAGGCTATTATATTTTTAAGGTGCTTATTACTTTTACTAAACTTTTTTTCTTTTTTAATAGCTTTAATTATAACTTTATTTTAACTTATTTTAATAATTATTTACTATAAAACTCTTATATTAAATCTCTTCTTACTATTAATTAAATATAATAGTAAGTTTTTAATATAAAATATTATTAAACCTTACTTATATTAAAGCTACTTATAAATTATTTTAGCTTTAATTATTAGCTAGCTACTATTAATATTAAGTTTATAATTAATAAAATTATAATTAAGAAGCTTTAAGTTTTATTTTACTTTATATCTTATATTTTATATTTTAATACTTTTTAATACTTTTTAATAAATAGTTTTTTTATATATTATAATAGCTATTATTATTTTTTACTATAATAATATATAAAAAAATATTTATTAAAAGGTATTAAAGTAAAAAAAGATATAATAAAATTAAAACCTAAGCTCCTTAATTATAGCTTTATTAATTATAAACTTACTATATATAATAGCTAGCTAATAACTAAAGATAAAATAAGCTATAAGTAGCTTTAATATAAGTAGAATTTAATAGCGTTTTATATTAAAATCTTACTTTTAAATTTAATTAATAATAAGAGAAGTTTTAATTAATATAAAAGTTTTATAATTAATAATTATAAAAGTTTAATACTTTTTAGCTTTTATAAAGAAATAACTTTTTTAATATAAAATAACTTAAGAGGTTTTAAAATATATATAATATATATGCTTAAAGTTATAATTTATATATAGCCCGCGCCCGCCCCGCGCGCGGCGCTAACTAATTATATATACTTATATATACCTTACGCTTATTATATATATAGACGTAACTAATTACTCTTATATATCTTAGCTATTCGAGCGTAGCTTAAATCTCTTATATACCCCGCTATTTTAAGAAAAAAGTATTTCTAGCTATAACGCGTATATATATAATATAAGTTAAAATACCTTATTATATAAAAAAAATTTCTTCCTTTTTTTTCCTCTTTAAGCTAGTTATATTTTTTTTATATAAAGTAATTTTTTTTCTATACTTAGTATTTTATTAAACTATCGCTATATTTCTATTATTATTCTTTCTAATATTATTTTTAATTAAGCCCTTTTTATTTATTATATTATTATACTACTTCCTATTAATATATTATTAAACTAGCTATTACTAATATAGTCTTTATTTTATATTATAAGTAAGTATATTATTAAAGGTAACTTAAATAATAGAAGCGCTATTATACTTTAAGTAAATTATTTATATACGCTATATATATAAGATTTTTATAATAGCGCTAATATTAGTTATTAGCATAGTTATAAAGCGGCTTATAAAGCGTATAAGCGGTGGCGAAAATAATACTTTTAAGAAAATCACTTTTTTATTACTTATATATACTTATAGCAAGCTATTTTCTAAAAGAAGCCTATATAAGATATATTAAGGAAAAGAGATAATAATATTTAAAATAGTAATAAAAGATAAGAGTATATAAGTATTAGATATTATCTCTCTATACCCCTTTATATCTACTATACGATATATATATAGAGGATAGCACGGATATAGGGAAGCCTCTAACGAAATATATATTAATACCTAAGTCGTGCCTCGTACGACTTAGGAGGTAGGAGGTGGCTTAGATAAGAAGAAGGAGGGTATAAAAGTAGAGTATTATCTAGCTATATAGCCGCTCTTCCTCGTACGATAAAGGAAGGGTATTTATTTTTAATTATACTTAATATAGGTTACCTTTACTTTCTCTTACCTATATATACGTATAAAGATTATTTAATACTAATTAGTAGTTATACTAATTATTATTAGTTAACTATAGATTAGCTAAAGTAACGAGATAGGTATCGTATAATACCGAAGAGCCCTTATGCCCGCTATCGACCGATATTTATACTTTTACCCTACTTCTTAATACTAGTTTTTACCGAAAAGCTATTTCTTTTACCTAATGCTACTATTAAGACTAAAAGATTAAGGTAACGTATAATACTTACTAATAATAAAGTCCTTACCGAAAAGCTATATTTAGCCCGGTACTTTTTTATTAGTTATATAATATTACTTTTAATAGCGTTCCGGAAACGTAATAACGATAATATAGCTTCTATAACTTTAGAAGTTAAATAGGAAGTAATAAATACGTTAACTATAATAATAGTAATAAATAAGACTTTAGCTTCGTACGACGAAATAATAGAAGGAAGTAAAGTTAACCCTTATATTTAGACTTAAAGTACGAACCCGCTTTATTAGGATATATAACCTAACCTTATATAACCTCCCGATAAGATCGAATTAATAACGTTTATTACTTAGTAAATATACGATATTATATACTTTAACTTTTATAAGGAAAACCTTCTTTATATAATCTAATTAGAATTTTAAGGATAAACCTATTACTAGTTAAAATATATCTACTATATATTTTTAAAAGAACTAACTTAAATTATAGTTATACGATATATCCCGCTTATCGGAAACGGTATATTAATTAAACGCTTTATATAACTTCTTAAAACTAAACTAGAAGATATTTTACGCCCTAACCCGTAAGGAGCCCCTTCTATACGGTTAGACTACCCCCCCTCTTCCGAACTAACTTTTTTAGATCGTATAATATAAGCTTTATACTTAATATAGCCCCCTAAGTTAAGATATATCTTAATATAGTTACTACGAAGTATCTTAGCCGAACCCTTATTTCGTATAACCCTTACGTAAAAGTTAACTACTTTATATAACTTAAATATATAGCTACCTTTAGTAACCCTAACTTAGACCCTCCCGGAACCGATAAATTAAGCTTTAATAGGTATCGTATAAGTTTATATACTACTACTAATACGAAAGGTAGTAAATAGACTAATCTCCTTAGATAAGGTTACCGCTTTCCTTAAGAGTTAGCGAAAAGATTAGAACTATATAAGGCGGCCGTACGATATATTAATCGATAAAGCTAGGATTTTTATTAGCTATTACTCCCGTATTAGTATAACGGAAGATTAATTCTACGCTATTTTTCCGGATATCTTTTTAGATAAAGCTTAGGACTATTATTTATACTTTATTAGATTAGATAAAAGATAGGATAAAATTTATACTCTTTTAGATATATATTTTAATACTTATATAAACTATTCGTTATATTAGATAGATTAGACTACTCTTTTTTTTAATATCGTATAATAAGAAAACCCCGATAAAACTATAATAGATTTACTCGATACCCTCCTTAATAAACTCCGACTTATTTAATAAGCTTTTAGATCCGACTATTAAGGAGAAAAGTAACTTTTTATTACTATCGTACGAGCTTATCGTAGCGTTTTAGAACTTAAATTAGCTATAATATTCTAAGATATATTATACGAAATATTTATTAATCGCCTTCGTTCCTCCCTTACTATTATTATAAATAAAACTACTAATTAGTTTTTTATCGAATAACGCTACCTTAATTATAATAAATATCGTATAAACCCCGGATAATCTTTTTTTACTCCCTGCTAATAATAATCGCCCCTTATATAACGTTTTTCCCTATAGCGACGCTAGTTCTAACCTCGTATAATACGAAGGTATTTTATATATAAAAAAGAAAGATATTAGTTTATAAACTATAAGTTAGATAATATCTAACGCGTATATAAGTAATACCTTACTAGTTATAAAAAAACTAGCTAGGACCCCCTTATAGAGGAAAAATTTAATATATTCCTCTTATTATATAAAGGTTCTAATAAATAAGATTCCTAATTTTTATAGTTATACGACGAAGACTCCGATATTAAAGAAGAAATTATTAGTAGCGAAAACGCGGTTTCGTTTTTTACTATAGTAGCTTATATATACCGCCTTATAGGCGATAATATTTACTAACTAAAGGCCCTATTAGTTCCCGCGGAATAATTCCTCCTTTCCGATATATATTATACGATATACTAAAAAAAGCTCTAAGATATAGGAGCTACGTAAATCTTAACTATAAGTAAACTATAAGCAGAAGCTTATATTTAGGAATACTCTTATATAATTATTAACTAAACCCTAACTAAGAATATAATCTATTTTAGCTTCTTAGAATTTACTTAGCTAATTAGAACTATTATCGTACGAAACCTCCTTAGCAAAGTCTTATATTATATTCTCGATATTATTACCCCGTTCCTTTTCTATCTTAAAAATACTAACCGCTTTCGTACTTTCTATAATAATATAAGGGATATTATTATATAATACGATAATATAATAGTTCCTATTATTAGGAAATAGGGATATCTATTTTTTAATATCTTAAAATAAGAATCTATATTATATTATATAGAATAAAAGTTATAATAGCTTTACTAATATTTTAGCTACCCTTATATATAATAGCTTTATAACTTACTAAGGAAAGCTAGTTTTTCGGACGTAACCCCTATAGCCCTTAAGTTAATCTAATATTTATATTACTAATATTAATTATATAATTTAAAACCTTAATAATTTAAATTCTCTCTTAAAGATAACTGCGATTTTAACTACTCGCTAGTTATTAATATTTTTTACCTTTATAGTAAGCTAGTCTTATACGCTATTAACGAAGCTATATCTTTCTAAATAGCCGCCTTCGTATAAAATATATTAGCGGTAAACGCTTAGAATACCTTATATAAATATTAGATTTATATATACTAAGGCCTATTAGATATTATCTCTTATAACGCTAAGACTAACTTTTCCTTTTTAGAGTTTTATACGAACGCGAAACTACTTAATATTATATATAAGGAAATACTCGTTAAAGCGTATTAAGCGATCGGTAAAGTTAAACGTATATACGCCCCCCTTAAGCGGGCGTATAATATCTTACGATAAGAAATTAGCACTAAGACCGATAATATAACTATCTTTTAGATAGCTATTAAAGCTATTAATAATATAGCTAGCTTAAATAGTCTTATCCCGATATTTCTCGTTTTTAGCGCTTACCCTTATATTTCGTATAACTCGCCCCCGGCCCCTAATATTATTATAAAAGCCCGAGTAATTAAGCGCGCTATAATATAAATATAATAAATTAAGGCTTAAGCGGATATTTTACGCGTTTTTTATACCCGAAATAGACCTAACTTATACGATATCTTATTACTTCCCTTTTAAAGCGAAGTTTTTATTTAGCGTAAAAAAGATAAATAGTAAGGTTCTTTCCGTATTTTTAGTTTCGATAGCTAAAATATTATCTTTAAACTCCCTATAAGACTAACTAAATTTTATATAATATAGGTTAAACTTTATCTCCGCTCCCTCCTTATTATACTTATAAAGAAAAAGATACGGTTTAAAATCCTAATTATACCCCTATATAATAAAAACTTATACGAAGCTTTTCCCTTTATATTCGTTACTACGAAGGAAAAAGATAACTACGTACTTACTATACGATTATAATAATAGGGTATTATTACTACCTTAGGATAACTATTCGAGGCCTCTAACCGTAAGGAAATTAATACCCTCTCTATATAAGAAGTCTTTACCTTTATCTAATATAACCTTTCTTTAAACCTTATTAGATATATTTTTAAGATATATTTTATATAAGAGGTAAAGAATTTAAATAATAGCCCTTACGAAAAATCCTAGCTAGTCGTTTAAGGCTATAGTAATAACGGTAAAGAAGAAATTCTTATATAATTACTTATAATTCTACGTATATTATAACGCCTCCTTCTTACCCTTAGACTTACTTTTATAAAGTTATATAACTACTAAGGCGAATTATAAGATATTATATAAGCGTATACGTAGTCTGCTAATCTTTTAAGTTATATGATATATATATACCTTTTTAAAAAACTATAAGATTAATATTTACCTTATACTTTTTTATATATTAAAAAGCCGCTATACAAGCTAGTAAAATTAGGATTATATTAATTTAAGATATATTATAATTATTATCGTATAAACCTTTATATAATGCTCTTATCGTATAATTTATATTTTTTATTTATAATAGCTAGCCCCGACTTATTCGGAATAACGGGCTTATAAATAAATAATATATTCTCTTTTATATCTAATACGTTTTCTAAACTTAAGGAAAATAAGTTAAAACGGGCAGAGCTTCGTGCGAAGCTTAAAATATTCCTTACTAATAGCTTATCTATTAACTTTAATAATAATTATATTACGCGTAAATTATATAATATTATTCTTATATAGAAAGAATAGGTAAAAAGCCTCTATATTATTAACTTAACCGCCGATACTACCCCGTAGGACTTTATTAGCTAGCGAGCCTAAGGAGTATATATTATTTCTACTTATTAACCGGAGGCGTTATATAACTTTACGATAGCCGCTTAAATAACTAATCCTTCTATATAAGATATTTTAGCCCTTAATAAATATATTTAATAGCAGATTAATAATACTATTTATAATTTATAGTTTATTTTACTTAACTTATCTTATACGAAATTATTTATTTTTACGGATAGGTTATTTACGAATAATAAGGACCTTACCTTATAACTTAGTACCTTAATTATCCTTAATAAAAAAAACCGGTCCTCTAACTTATTCGTTATATAAGGTAATATCCTCTACTAAACTTTTACGAAGTATAAAAGGGTTACTTAAAATATTCTAGTAAGCGAACTTTACGGTATAGTAAATAGCGTTAATATTAGCCTAGCTTTTTACTTAACTATTTAAGCTATTATATAATCCCTAAGCACGCCTTTAATCCCCCTTATTCTCTATATAAACTTACGTTCGTTATATAACTACTTAGTAAGGCTCGGCTTAACGATAGAAAAATAGCTAATAATCGATATTATAGCTATTTATAAGTCGTATAAGCGTAAGGAAATTTTAAAAATACGATAGATTAATAATAAAAATAACTTAGCTAACGCCTATATTAAGGATAGCCTTAACTTAGCCTTATTTACCCTTATTTCTACGAATTCTTATAAATTACGGATTAAGGCTACTATTTAATAATTTACCTAAGTTATATAAAACTTATACTCTTTTCTTTCCTATATCTTTACTTTATTCGACCTTTTATCCTTACTTTCCTATTTTTTTTATATTTTATATTTTTTTTATTATTTTTATATAAAAATTACTATTAATTCTTTTTAGGTATTATCTAACCCTTACGCTTAATTTTAAAGTAAAGCTATAAGTCCTAAACGCTTATTTTTTTTTCTTTTCCCTTTTTCCTTATCGTCCGACCTTATTACTATATCTTTTCTACCCCCGCCCTTACTACTTATTATTTAAGATAGTAATATACTCCTCCGCGTTAGGAGGCGCTCCGCCTAATATTACTATTACCCGTCCCCGCCGCTAGCTATTAGGTAACTTAATAAAAATAGTTACTAAGGTATAAGGTACCGGCTTAGGAGTTTATAACGCTTAACCTTATCGTACGAAAAAGTATCTTATTATATAAAACCGCTATATATAAATAATATAAGCCTTATTACTATTTATCCGATATATATTAAAAAAGTAAGGATTTCTAATATAAATATAGTATAGTTTTATTATTACTTTACTATAACTTATAAGAAAAACCGCTAGAAAATAACTTAGGCGTTAAATAATAATAGCCTCGATACGCTTAAGATTCTAAATATTATTAAAGCGGATAAAGATATTAGATAACGGTATAACCGCTAATCGGATCTCCGCTTACTACTCTCCCGTTAGTATTATTATTATATAATAGCTAGACCTTTCTTTCTTATATTTAAGAATATTTACTATATAAAGCGCTAGTTATCTTCTTTATTATAAGGTATATAAACCTAGTAAAACTTAAGTTAATAAGCGATAACGCTATTAAGATAAGGAGGTATATTATACGACTAATAACTATTAATAAAAATAACTTAAGTATATTATATAACTTATTAATCCTTATTAAAGATTTTTCAAGTTATTATTATTATCTTCGTTAATTAGCTTAAAGAAAAAAGAAGAAAAAAGGAAGAGAAAGAGAGAGAGAGAGAGAGGGAGCGAGGAGGGGTTTTTATACCCTTCTAAAGGCGGTAAGAGGCGGTAGAATCTAATTTTTAATTCCTATTTTTCGTAATATTTTTTAGTATTTTTAGTATAAGGTTATAGAAAGTTAGTTTTCTACTTATTTTTCTTAGTATTATAATTATAAAAAACCTTTATAGTAAAACTTTATAAAAATATATTATAAATTAGATTATATAATAACCCGACTTTTATTTTTCTGCTAATAGCTTATTTTCTTTATCTTTTTTTTATTATAGTATTATAAGCGTTATTTACTTTTATAAATTTTTTCGATTATATACTTATTTAATATTATATAACTATTTTTCTTTAGAAACGCTTACTTTTTAGGAAGACGGAGTTTTTTCTTTATATAATACCTTTTTATTTAATATATCTTTTTATAAAAAGAAAAAGTTAAGTATTAAATATTATCTCTCTATACCTTTTTATATTTACTATACGATATATATATAAAAGATAGTATAGATATAAGGAAGCCTCTAACGAAATATATATTAATACCTAAGTTATACCTCGTATAACTTAGGAGGTAGGAGGTAGCTTAGATAAGAAGAAGGAGGGTATAGAAGTAGAGTATTATCTAGCTATATAGCCGCTCTTCCTCGTACGATAAAGAAAGGGTATCTATCTCTAATTATACTTAATATAGGTTACCTTTGCTTTCTCTTACTTACACGTACGTGTAAAAACTACTTAATAATAAGTATAAATTATAAAAGTTTATTTTAAGAGTTATATTAAAAATAAAGCTAATTTTAAAAAAATTATAATATTATAAACTATTATAAACTATATATAAAGAGGTTATAACTTAGGGGTAAACTCTTTATAATATATTTTACAATTTCTAAAGTTTTATTTATAACTTTAGTATAGTTTAAAAACTTATTTTTTATATTTAATTACTTTATTATAACTAGAAGCGTGTTATATATTTTTTAAGTAATTTTAGTATTAAGTTATAATAGCTTTATAATACTTATATAACCTTATAGTTATCTTTTATATATAGTTATTTTATAACTTTATTATATATATATAACTTATAAATAATAGTTTAAAAAAGATAAGCTATTACTTTACTTACTTACGCCTAAGCTAAAAAAGTCCTTAGCTATTATACTTAGCTTATATTATAGTTTCTTATTTATATTAGCTATTTATAAGCTATGCTAGCTATAGCTTATATCGCCCTACGCTTAGCGATAAACCTTTTTACTACTTTTATATTTAAGTAATAATAATCCTCCGCTTTTATTCTTATAATTAGTAATATAATTACTATTTTTACTATATATACTTTAACTTATAATATATTAATTATAATAATAATAATAATAATAATAATAATAATAATAATAATAATAATAATAA
>PDHQ01000551.1:0-16480 GCA_003339415.1 Ophiocordyceps camponoti-saundersi (nom. inval.)
TATATAATATATAATATATAATATATAATATATAATATATAATATATAATATATAATATATAATATATAATATATAATATATAATATATAATATATAATATATAATATATAATATATAATATATAATTAGTTTTATATATATATATATATAAGGGATTAGTTTATAACTAATTATAGCTAAATAAGGGGGCTTATAGCGGATATATTTAGGTCTTCCTAATAGTACTTAGTTATTACGCGGGGTATATAATTAGCTTAGAAGGAGGGCTTCTCTCCCCTCTTTTTCCTTTTCTTAATAGCTTTAATTATAACTTTACCTTAGCTTACTTTTATAATCGCTATAATAAAACCTTTATATTAATTAAAGCTTCTTTTACCGCTAACTAAATATAAAATTAAAATCTTAATATAAAACGCTATTAAATTTTACTTATATTAAAGCTATTATAAAGCTTTTATATATTTTATAAATTTTACGCTAATAGCGATATAAATATAAACTTTTTATTTTTATATTATAAATAAACTCCACTCTCTTTAATACTTAATAGCGATAATAAGCCGCGCTCGGAGCGACTCTAAGGGGGAGGGTAACGCTATATAAGTTAATCGCGATTATAAAAATTTTTTATTTAAAATATAGCTTTATTCTAAATTATAATAATCTTAAACCTAAAAGTTTATAATATTTATTACTTTATTAAAAGCTAAAGTAAATATTAATAAAATTATTTTAAAAGATATTTTTATCTTTATATAAGTAATTATCGAATAAGTAGCGGAGTTTAAAAAGGTTTTAGGAGGCGCCCCCCTTATTCTAACTTTATTAATTAGTAATATTTTCTTATCTATTATAGCTATAATTTCCTCTTTTTTTTATAGCTTTAAAGGGAGTAAAACTTTTTTAATATAAGCTATAATTATAGCTAAAATATTAAAGAGAACTATTAAAAAATAGGTTTTTAAATAATATAAGTAATAGCTTATAATTTACTTTAATTTTATTACTACTCCGCTTTAAATTTAAGGCCTTAAAATAATTATAATAAATATTAATTATAAACTTTATAAGTAAAGCTAAGCTTTTATAATAAAGAAACTATTTAGCGATAATATTATAATAATATTTTAAAATATTATTTATAAGCTCCGGTTTAATTTAAGGTAATTTTATATTATTTTTAAAAAAAAGTATATTTAATTAATAAAGGTTATACTCTTATTATAAAAGAGGTATTAATATAAGCTTTATAATAAAATAAAAAGAAAGCTTTTTAGAAAAAGATTAAGTTTTTAAATAAAATCTTAATAATATAATTATATATAAAAAAATATATATTATTTAAGGATTTAGTAAAATTTCTTAAGTAATTCTAAGTAAAAATACTTATAATTTTATATAATAGCAAGAAGTTTATAGTTTTAGGTTAAGTAAGCGCGTTTAGCTAAGTTTATAATTTTGAAGAAAAAGCTAATAAGCTTTTATATCTAATTATATTATTATTATTATAAAATATAAGCGGTAATATTCCGGGAGGCGTTAGTTTTAAATTAATTTAAGAGTTTTAGATAGAAAAAAGTAAGTATTAGGGCTTATATAGCTAATTTTTTTAATTTATTAAAAGCTCTTTTTTATTCCAGTTTAAGTTTAAAAGCGATATTTTTCTTTAAAAGATAATTTAAAAGCTTAATAGTAATATTAATATAATAATAAAATATTTAGATAAAGTTATAAAATCTTATAAATAAGTAAATAGCTTTATAATTATAAAAATCCTTAAACTTTTAATTCTAAATTACTTATATTTTTTAAGGATTTATACTTATTCTTTAGCTTATATATACTATTATACTAAGGTAATTAATTTCTATAATATTAAACCTTAATTTCTAGATATCTCTTTATAAGTTTGCTTAATATAAGCGCTAGATTATTTCCCGATATTCCTCCTAATATTCCTTTTTTTTACTATTTAAGTAAATTAATATATTATTAGCATATATACTTATATAATAGTTAAGGAGATTATAAAATTAAATATTAATAAAATTTTAAAATTAAATAAGCTTTATTTTAAAGCTAAGTAAGAGAACAAGCTAATAGAATATACTAAACCTTATATAAAAAGCTATAAAATATTTAAAATTAGGGTTAAGATAAAGGCGGTAAAACGCTTAAATAATATTAATATTTAAAAACTATTTTACCTCTTAATAGCTAAACGCTATATTTTTTTAAGAAAAAATATATAATAATAATAATTATAATACTCTAGAGGCTATAGAAATAGCTACTAGAACCTCGGCAGTAAGTCGAGTAGGAAAAACCCTCCTAAAAGAGGTAAAACCCCCCGCTATATAGTAGGACCGCGTCCAGCTCGGGGCCGGGCTAGGCGCTCTGCGCGTATAAAGAAAGTAACCGTTAGTTACGGTAATACTATATAATATAAGGAAAGATAAGGAAAGATAGATAAGATAAGGAAAAGATAATAGTAGCGGCGGTATATACTACTTATATATACTAGTATATACCTCCCTAGCTTTTAAGTATATATTACTTAACCCTTAAGTATATAGCTATATACCTCCTTTATATATAGTATATACTTAGGTATATACCCCTTTTTTAAGCTTTCCTAATTAGGAAGCTTTCCTAATTAAAAAGTTAGTTTTTATAAATTAGTAACTTAAGGCCTAAAGGTATATAAAGGAGGGGGGGGGTCGCTCCTACTAATATAAGCGGGTTATTATTATCTCGTTATTTTTTTTTAGTAATTTTAATTATATAAGTAATCCTTAGCGCGCGTAATTAGTTTATAGCTAACTTATACCGGAGTAAAATACCCGCTAAACCCGATTTTCCTTAAGCGGTATCTTACGCGGGGTATATTAGTACGCTTATTAGCTTTAGGGACCTTTATTAAGTATAAAAAAGTAAGTACTTAGCCTTAGCGTATATCTATATTTACTAATAACTAGGGTAAACTATCTAAGCGCGGCTTACATTAAATATACGAATAATTATATTAAGTATTAGCTAATCGATAATTTTATTATAGCCGAAGCTATTTACGCTACGGTTAAGGTTACTTACTAGCTAAGCTTTAATTATAACGCTTAAATAATAAGTAATATTAAGGTTATATTAAGTTTACGGTAAGTCCTATATTAATAAATATAATAGAAAAATATAATTTAATATATTAAAAAAATACGCGCTATTACGCGTTATAATAATATTTACGCTAATTAAGTTATATAAGCGGCCGCTAGCCGCGTACCGTTTTAAAGCTTATAGCCTCTTATTATTAAGGAGGACCTTATTATTAATATAACTAAAAATTTAACTAGCGTTAATTAACTTATTATTATTATATTAGCTTAGATATAAAAATAGTATATCTTCTATATATAAGTAATTAACTTTTTTAAATAGTTAACTAAAAAGCTACGCTATATTCGCTACGTTACTAAGAATAAAGCGCGCTTATAAGGAAATCTATCTCTTACTAATTATCCTCCTATCCTCTATACTCCGCCTTCTATTACTAATTTTACTTCCGCCCTAATACTTATTAAGTTTAAGTCTAAGTTAGAGGCTAATAAGCTTAGTAAGCTTAAGACTACTCCTACCTTAAGTAATAAGGTTACTCTCGCCGCTAAGGAGGATATTATTAGCGCTTATATTAAAACCGCGCTACTTTTTTATAAGGAGATCTCTAATCTTATTTAAAATAGTCTAATTAATAATATATCTAATAACGAAAACTTTACGATATTAGTTAGTAATTATACCGCGTTTAGTAAGGAGGAGAAGCTAATAATAAAAAAGGAGTAAGTAGCTTTAGTTTACGCTTATAATTATAATTAAGGTTAAGGTTACGGCTAAGGCCGTAGCTATAATAAATACGGTTAGTTTCGCGCTTTACGCGGTTAAATTTATATCTTATATATAGTTAAAATAGTTTAGCTTCGAGGCTAGGTAAGTAGCTAATAAGATAAATAATAAAGTTATTACCGTAAAGCGATTTTTATATATTTATTATAAGGCTAAAAGCCCCGTCTCCCTTATTTATTTTACTTTCGTAAAGTAATATTATAAGGTTAAATTAGCGTAATTATTTAAGTAAAAAAAACTAACGTATAAGTTTAGCTATAAATTAAAAGTTATTAAGCGCTTTAGTAAAGTTACGCTAGTCCCGTATTAGTTACTAGTTAATATTAAAAAGTAGCTTATCTTTATAAGTAAAGGTATAGTTAAGAAAAATATATAATATAGTCTTATTATTATTATTATAAGGGTAGCGTCTTAAAACTACCTCGGGGACCTTATAAGCTTAAAGAAAAAAATTAAGCTTAATATATCTTATCTAAAATTATATAAATATTATACTAATAAACTTAAGAAATCTTTTATAAATATATAAGGCGGTCTTAGCCTTAAGCTATAGTAGTTTATTAATAAGGTAACTATAAAATTACTTATATTTCTTAAGCTTACCTTTTTAGGAATATTATCGAAAAAGCTACTTTTTTTAGAGTTTAGTATCGAAGTCGTATTATATATATTTAGCCTCCGGTTTAAGTTTAGTTTATATTTTATAAGATTCTTTTAAGTTTTATAATACTTAATATCTCCGTTAATAAGGGCGCCCCCTACGCTTATATCTAACTTACTTAGTAGCTTTCTTTACTACGGTACGGATAAGGTTTATTATACCTATAAGTTAAAAGTAATAATAAGTATAAGCTATTTAGTAAGTAAAATATAAATTAAAAGGGGGGATAAAAGCCTTTATTTTAATATAATAAAAAGGGGTAGCTTTATAAGCTCTAGTAATAATTTTTAGATATTTAGACTATTCCGTAGCTAGCGCTTTTATAATAAAGCTATATAGTTTCCCTTTTAGTTATATAAGCGGGGCGAACTAAGATATATTAAATATAATCGCTAATCTAATAGCTTTAGTATAAACCTCCCTTACTCTTAATAAAATATAACCTTACGTTAATATAATAATCTTAGTAAGGGCTAAGTATTAGCGCTTAAGTTTAGCGGCGAGTTTTAAAAGGTAAGATTTTTATTAAAATTTATAATATAGCTAAACCCTTAAAAGTCTCGCCTCCTACGTAAGCTAAACTAACTTTATACTAAGCTAAAGCTAAGTTATATTTACTTTTCTAGCCTTCGTAAAATATATTAACTTATTTTTAGCTAGCTAAAAGGTTATTTTATACTTAAAAGCTTATTATTCGTAAATTCGCTACGCTTACTTAAGTTAAAAAAATACCTAAGCTTTATTATATCTAATATTAAGGATATTAATATTATTAGCAAAGCTTACTATAAATAGTTTAGTTATTAAGTTTAAATATTAATATAGTAAAAATATATATAATAGGAAAAGGACTAGTAATATAAGGGACTCTTAGGGGACCCTTTACTAAATTAGGAAGGCGTTACTAAGCTTATAGTTAAACTTAAGTTATAAGGTTTTAGCGGTAAAATAAGAATAAATAAACGCCGTAACCTATTCGGAAAAGCTTAGGTAGTTAAGGATAATTATTAGCTTATCGTAAAAAATATAGTTAAAAGCTTTAATAAGGTTTAGTAAGAGGAGCGAGGCGGTACTACCTTAGTTTTAGATAATTTTAATAATTTTAGTAAGTATAAGGATTATAATATTAATAAAGCGTTATAGCTTATTACCTATTTAGCTATTTAGGAGGATATTAGCCGCTTCCGCTATAGACACTATTTTCCTAGCGATAATTATTTTTAAAACTTTCCTTATTATATTAAGGAGCGAAATTAGCCTATACCTACCCGGGGTATAATATATAGCTAATAATTTATTTACCTTACGGATAATTATAATATTAAAAGCTTTAAATTATAACGGGAAATAGCTATTATTAATATAGCTTTAGAAGATTTTTTAAAAAACTTAAATAAAAGGGGGTCCGTATCTTTTTAGGAACCTAATTAAGATCTCGTCGGGGCTAGCGGATTTCTATAAAGCGATTAAGAAAAAGGTAGAGTAGATATTATTAATAGTAATCGAACGTTTAATATAGAAAAGAGGGAAGGGTTTATCTAAGGTAAGAGGAGGGGCTAAGGCGGTAGGAGTAGGGAAGAATTACTAGCTAAGTAGGATCGCTTTATCCGAGAAGGTAGATACTAAGTTTAAGTCGGGGCTTTTCTATAGCGTTAGTATATATATAAGCTCCGGCGGGGCCTAGCTCCGGAGCTAGGCCTAACGTTCTATTATCTAAAGTATTAAGAAAAAATATATAAGATTTAACTTTTAAATAATTATTTATTTATTAGTAATTAATATAAAAGCGATAAGTTATTAAGTATAGCTTAAGTATAAAAAGTATAAAAATAATATAGAGATTAGCGTTTAGCTTAATAAACTTAATTTTAAGTAAATAGTTAATAATTTCCTTTTTTAAAAATAAATATTTTATAAGTATTTTAGAAGAAAAAAATCTTATTAGATTTAAAAGCTTTTTAAATTTTAAGGTAATATTATAGCTAGGTTAAGGATTAGTAAAAGTATAAGCTTCCTTTTTATTAAAAAACCTTTTAAAATATATAAAAGCTAAAGGAATTACGCTATATATATAAGCGATATACTTAAGCTTTTCTATTTAAGGGAATAAGGTTTTTTATTTTATATATATAAGGCTAGCTAAGCTTAGCTTTATAGTTATAATTAAGTTATTATTATTTTTTAATTATATAAAAGTTATAAATATTAGCGGGGTTATTTTTTCCTATTATATATAATAAAGGTTTTATTATATTTAGCGGATAAGCTATTTTCTTAAAATATTCTTATCTATATTATTAGTTTCTTAGTTAGTTTAAGTTAGGGTTTAAGCTAGTTTCTTTTCCTTTATAAGCTATATAAAGTTTTTCTTCCCTTATAAATACTAAAAGATCTAATATTTACGCTTATCCTAATAAAAAAAGCGGTTCCGGTATTTAATATCTGCTTAAATAGCTAGATTTAGATTTTTAGTAAAAGAAGCTTTTTAGTTAATAAGATTAAAGGTAAGTATTTTATAAGGGCGGGTAAGTTATCTAGCTAAATTAGTTTTTAAGCTATATAGTTAAGTAGTAATCTTTTTTTAGCTATTTAATATAAGCTAATAAAGAGATCCTAAGTATAGTTAGTTACTTAGTAAATTTCTTAAAAAAATATTATCCGTTAATTATTAAGGTAATTATAAAATATTTATAAACTAAGCTAGCTTAATAGCTTTAGAAATTAATAAAGGGAATAGAATAAACTAGGATAAGCTTAGTATTTAAGCGGTTTACTATTTACTTTATAAAATAATAGCTAATTAAGAGTTAAATATCTACTTTAGTATTATAAAGTAAAGCTTAAAAATATAAAGAGTAATATTATTAACTTGAACTTAATTATTAATAATAAATAACTTTTTTATTTTTTATTTTATATATAATATTTTAAGAACTATTAAAAAGCCTTTTAATAATTTTATTCTTTTCTTAAATTAGAGTTATCTAATTAAATAAAATTAAGCGGGGGCGTCTAAACTTTATAAACTCTTCTTATTTTTTATTAGTTAAGATAATCCTTAGCTATATAGCCTTTCTTTTTATAAATAAAATAAGTATTATTTTCCTAATAAATTTTCTTTTTATCTTTATTTAAAAGGTAGCCTTTTTAATATAAAATTATAATTATAGTTATAGTTTTTTTTCTATATTATTAAAATTATTTTATCGCCCTAATAAACCTTTTATATAGCTTTTTAGCGAGTAAATTCCTTTTTCCGGTAAAATATAATATTTTTTATATATTTATAAAATTCTTTATATATTATATATAAGTTTTTAGCTTTTATAGAAAAGCTTAAGTTAAGGTTAGTAAATAAGTAATTTTAAAATATATACTTAATTTAAGTTAGGGGAATTTAAGTTTTAGCTATAAGGTAATTAAACTTAATAAGGAACTTTTAAATCTCTTACTTATTAGTTAAGGAGAAGTTTAGTTTATAAAGCTAGTTTATAGCTTTTATAAATTTATTTAGATTTCTATAAGCGGACTTTAAATACTAAACTATTTTAGCTAATTTAGTAAAAAGATATTTCTCTAAATTATACTAAGTTTTTAAGAGTTTATAAGCTTTCCTTTTTAAGGTATAGAATAGAATATTTATCTAATTTTATTTATTACGAGAAATTATCTTATTAAACCTTATCTTATTTTTTAAGTTTATAAAAAAAGTATTAAAGTTCTTATTTTTACTTAAAAACTTACTTACTTTCTTATAGTAAATTTCTATAAAATTAAAGTAAAAAAGGTTTAGCTATCTTACTAAGGTAATTAATATAAAAATATCTTAAATAGCCTTTCTAATTAGGATAAATATCTCTTTATTTATCCTAAATATAGTTAATATTTCTTAATAAGTCTTTTTAAAATTTAAGTTTTAGTTTTTTTAAGTTAACTAATTTTAAAGTTAAATAATTTATACTTATAATTATATTATTTTTTATATAACTCTTATAATATAATTATATTAGCTATATTTTATAAAAAGGTAGCTATAATTATAATTTAATTTTTACTAAAACTTTATTTTATTTTATTATAAGGTTAAGCGTTTTTAAGGCGAGTTTTTTTAATCGCTTAAAAGTTTAATTAAGGGCTTTAAATATATATTTTAAAGCTAATTATAATTTCAATCTTAATTATATATAAAATACTTTTTATCTTATATAAGGATATAAAAGTTAAGTATATATTTATTAATTACTCGCTAGCGAAAAGTAAGCTTAGAATAATATTATAGCTTTAAAATATATTAAGTAAATAATAATATTAATATTATAAATAAATATTTTAAGCTAAGGAGAAAAGAAAGAAAAGAGGAAAAACTCTTATAGGCAAAATTTTAGTAAAATATATAAAGGTATATATTAATAGAGATAAGAAAGAGTATAGTAAAATCTAGATAAGGAAGCGGTTATATTTCCTAGTAATTTTCACCCTAAAGTCTTTCTATATAATTTTATAATAAGGTTTTTAAAGTTATATAATTATAGTTAGAAATTATTATAAAATATTTAGGGGAAATCCTTATAAGAGCTAGCGTATAATATAAGTTATTAGCTATATATTCTATTTTAAGTAAATATAAGCTAATTTTACTTTTTAATATAATAAAGAAAGTTTTAAAGATAATTATAGCTAGGAAAATTATATTAATTATAGAGGAGGTATAAATCCTCTCTAATAGCTAAATAAGTAATAAATTATAACGCTTTACTAATATAGCGGTCCTTATATTTACTAAAATAATTAAAATAATTTAAGATTAAAATAGTACCGCCTTACTCCTTTTATTAGACCTTACTAAAGCTTTTAATTATATTTTTTATAAAAAGTTAATTATTATTATAAACTATCTAAGCTTCCTTAAATAAGTTATAGCGTTTATCTAATTATACCTTATAAACTATATTTTAAGATTAAAGTTTAATTATAAACTAAGCGATATTTTTTTAATTTAATAAAGAGTCCTTTAAAGGTTCCTTATATTAATAATTCTTTTCCTCTTATATATACCCTTATTATATTAACGCTTAAACTTAATATTAAGTTTACTTATAATAAGGGTTATAAATAATATTAATATCCTTAATATTAAGCGTAATAAAGCTTAGGTATTATTTTAATTTAAGTAAATATAGCGAATTTATAAATAATAAGTCTTAAAATATAAAATAACCTTTTATTTAGATAAAAGTAAATTAATATATTTTATAAAAATAAGGTTAGTAGATATAACTACTTTTTAGCTTAGAGCTATAATAATATAGCTAATATAAAAAGCGCGATTTTTAGAGGTTTAGCTATATTATAAGCTATATTAGAAATCTTACTTTTTAAAATTTTTTAAAGGTTATATATAGTAGATAAAAATAGTAACGGATTAGAAAAAAATATCACGTGATAGAGCGAGAAGAGAGGTATTATATAATAGTTAGATTAAGGAAAAAAGTAAAGACTAAAAGGTAGGAGAGGTGATTAAATTATAAGTATAAGATAATAATACTAATAAAGTAGGTAGGAAAACCCTCTTTCTTTTATAGATAATTTCTTAGTAATAAAGGTACTTTCTAAGATACTTTAAAGTCCTTAGCTATAATACTTTAATATAGCTATAAGACCTTTCTGCCCTCTTATTTATAAGTATTTTCCTTCTTTTATTATTTAACTTAGAAGATTAAGGTTTTACGGTAAAACTTATATATAATATATATAATATATATAATTAAGGCTATATAAGCGCTTAAGCCCTCGTACGCTTAGGCCTTATAAGCGCTATATATAAAACCTTATAAGCGCTATAAGATAAGCGCTATAAAGTATATATATACGCTATAATAAGCCCCTATAAGCCTTAGTATATATAGCTTATTCCTTTTTTATATTATAAGTTTTAGGCTATATTAAAAGCTTATCTCTTCTTTAATTATTATAAAATAATATATATTATATAGCGTTTTAAAAGCGCTTTAAAATAGTTTAGATATTATATTATAAAACGTACTAAAAGTAGTTATAAATAATTATATAAGCTTATTATAGCTATCTTTTTATATATACTCTTATAGCCTTTTTTAAAGTATATATTATATATACTTTTTATTAGATTTTTATATATATATTTTCTAAAAGTAAAAAATATTTATTATATAGTTATAGAAAGTTTATTAAAAATTATAAGATAGTAAAACTTTATAGGAAAAAGCTTATCTTATATATATATTATTATTTAATAAAAGCTTAAAAGAAAAAAATAACTAAAAAGTATATATTATAACTAGTAAAACCTTTATATAAGAAAAAGAACTAAATTTATATAAAGGAAAAGTTTAAAAGTAAATTAAAAAACTTAAAAAACCTTTTTATAATAAGAAATAGTTATTTATTAACTTAAATAATAATAAATTATACGCTAATATACTTTATATAGCTTAGAACTATTTTATATATATTCTAAAAGGGGGAAAAACCGGAGAACCTAAAGTAAAACCCTCCTTTTAAGCGTTACCTTAACTTTAAGTTAAACCCCGCTTATACTTAATACTTTATATATTTAATAAGTTTAATATTAACTAATAATTTAAAAGCTTATATTTCCCTTAAAGTAAACTCCGCGGTAATAAAAATATATATAAACTAAGTTTAATATAAAGTTTATATAGCTTACTTATCCTCCTAGCTATTATTATTACTATAAACTAAATCTTTATATTTAATTAAAATAGCCTTAATAATCTAATTTATTAAGGCCTTATTAATATAGCTTAGGAATATATAAAAATTTTATTATTTTATAATAAACCTTATAATAGCTAATTTTAAAAAATAGCTAAATTATTATAATAAAGCTATAAATAAATATAAAGTTAAAGTTAAAGGAGAAAATATTATTATATTTACTTTTTAGCGTTTCCGCCTTAACTATTATTAATTTCTAGTTAGTATTAAAAAAGGAGGAGGAGGAGTAATATATATAAAATTCTAGTTTATAAACTTTTAAGGTTAAGTAATATATATATCTTTCGCTTAATCTTATATTACTTTTATTTTAAAGTAAAGTTAACTTTACTTAAGGTAAAATTTTTAATAAAAAAAATAATAATATAATTTTTTCTATAAGCTATAAAATAAGCGAATTTACTTTTTATATATAAAGCGGTAAAATATTTACTATATTATAGCCTTATTATATAATATTTAGTAATATATCTAAATTAATAATATTTAAAATATTATTAAAGTTAGACTTTTAATATATATAGTTTAATATTAAAAATCTTTATTTATATTATTATACTTTTATTATAAATTTAATTTATATTTATTACGCTATTAATAATAACTATTAAGGAATTTTATTAAATTTTAAAATAATATTTTTTTATATATAGTTATATTATTAAAACCTTATTTAATAATTTAATCTTTTTTTAAAAAGCTTTCTTACCGCCCTATTATAAAGCTTACGCTAATACCCTTTTTATAATAAAAATATAACCTTTACTAATTAAGTATACCTTTTTTTTTAAAAATAATATAAAATTACCTTAAATTAAATTAAAGCTTATAAATAATATTTTAAAATATTATTATAATATTACTATTAAGTAATTTCCTTATTATAAAAGCTTAGCTTTACTTATAAAATTTATAATTAATATTTATTATAATTACCTTAAAGCTTTAAACTTAAAGTAAAGTAGCTATAAAGTTAAAATAAATTATAAGCTATTATTTATATTACTTAGAAACTTATTTTTTAATAATTTTCTCTAATATTTTAGCTATAATTATAGCTTATATTAAAAGAATTCTGCTCCCCTTAAAGCTATAAAAAAGAGAGGAAATTATAATTATAATAGCTAAGAAGATATTACTAACTAATAAAATTAAAATAAAGGGGGTATTTTCCTAAACCCTCTTAGACTCCGCTACTTATTTAATAATTACTTATATAAAGATAAAAATATTTCCTAAAATAATCTTATTAATATTTACCTTAACTTTTAATAAAATAATAAGTAT
Organism: Ophiocordyceps camponoti-saundersi (nom. inval.); assembly: GCA_003339415.1. Classification (NCBI taxonomy): domain Eukaryota; kingdom Fungi; phylum Ascomycota; class Sordariomycetes; order Hypocreales; family Ophiocordycipitaceae; genus Ophiocordyceps; species Ophiocordyceps camponoti-saundersi. Next base: position 12,624 of record PDHQ01000551.1, read on the forward strand.
AGTAAACTTTTAAGTTTAAAATTATTACGATTTAGAGTAAAGCTATATTTTAAGTAAAAAATTTTCGCGGTTATAATTAACTTATATAGTATCGCCCTCTCCCTTAGAGTTACTCTAAGTATAGCTAGCTATTATTATAAGGTAATAGAGAGAGCGGAGTCTACTTATAATATAAGAGTAAGAAGTTTATATTTACGTTACTATAAGCGTAAAATTTATATAATATATAAAAGTTATTTATTAGCTTAAAAGAAGGCGGCGGAATTTATTAAATTTACTAGCTAGGAGCTTTTTAATAAATATATTTATTATATTATCTTTAAACCTTATATAATATATTTATATTTTATTATTTCTTATATTATTTTTAATAAAAAAGTAAGCTAAGTTTATACTTTTAGTTTTTTTATAAATTTTAAGATTTTATATTAATTTAATAGCTACTTAATTATCTATAAGTATAAGAGGTATAGTATTAATTATATTAATATTTAAAAGCTAATTTATAGTTATAAATAACTTTTATATATATAAAGCTTTTTAGTAGCTTTTTTAAAGCTTATAAATTCTACTTCGTAAGTAAATAAAGCTATAGATTTTTATTTTTTATAGCCCTAGCTTATTAAATTATTATATATATAAAAATAGTAACTAGATATAGATTTATAGTTTGTTAAATTAGAAGCTTAGCTAGTATTTATTAAACCTCTTATAAAATTATTATTAAAAGCGATATTATAGGTATAAGTTAGTTTTAAATTTAGATATTTATTTAAGTATTTTTAGATTATATTTAAAGTAGTATATATATAATATTTAGCTTAGAAGTAAATCTAGTGTAAGAAATTATAGTATATAATATATTAAGTTTTATTTTTATAATAAGATATAAAAGGGAGCTTATTTCCTTATAATACTATAAAATAATATCTTTTCTAAGTTTTATAGTAGCTTTTTTAAGCTTAATTCTAAGTTTAAAAAGTATTTTAAATATCCCTAAAAACTCTTTATTCTTATAATAATCTTACTAAAGCGACTGCAAAAGTAAGCTAAAGTAATATTATAATTAAAGCTATCGAAGAGAGGAAGGAGAGGGGAGAGAAGCCCCCCTCCTAAGCTAGCTATATACCCCGCGCGATAACTAAGCGCTATCGGGAAGACCTAAATATATCCGCTATAATCCCCCCTATCTAGCTACGATTAGTTATAAACTAATCCTTTATATAGCCCCCTTTTTAGGCTAGCCGAGGAGGCGGGAGCGTAGGATAGAAAAGTTATATATTACTACGCTAGTAAGATATTTTATATAATCCCTAGCTAATAGCCTAATAGCCTCCGTAAAAATAAGGATAAGAGGGCGGAAAAGCTCCCTTATAGCTTAAGGAATTAAACCCCGATTTTTATAAGGAAAATTCTAATAAGCTTAAAATCGTAGCACCGCTTAAGGTAAGAAAAAATAAACTTATATATTAATAGTAAAAACTTACTTATATAGCTAATATATAAGATTAGATAGTACCGTGCTAGTTATAGGAAGCTTAGAGAATACCTTAATTATAGTAAATAGTAAAGCTAGCTATATACTTATTACTATATACCGCTAGTGCTAGTTTATAAGCTAGGGCGTAATATAATTATAATACGTATTTACTAATAAATTTATATACCTAAGCTATATATAAACTATCCTTATATAAGGTAACGTAATAAAGTTAGAAATTACCTAAGCTATAATATCTAGCGTATACTTATCCCTCCTTACTCATTATCCCCTTAATTAAAATACTTTAAATCTACCTTTAACTACCTTACTTTACTTATAAAAAGCCCTAACCTTAATATCCCTATTTACTTATAAAGCTTTAAATAGTTACGCTTAAAATAACTAATTTAATTATACTAATAGTAATACTAGCGCTTAGTAATACTAAAATAAGATTATATAAATAAGATATTTATTAGGTTAGCTATAAGGGGGGGCGGTAAATTAACTAGCGCGTTAGGAATATTCCTAGAACTAAATACTTTATTAAAGCTTTAGAGAAAGCTAGTAAAGGCCGCGTACGTTATAAGCTAATTCTTATAATTTAAGCGCTCTTATAACTCCTTACGTAGCTTAGAAAAAAGTAAAATAATCTTAGTATAGTTAAACTAATTTAATAGCCTAGCCTTAAAGAGGGAAAACTCCTACCTTATAATATATTCTCTAAGGGCCTCTAATAGCCCCTAATATATCTTAACTAGGGAAAGACTTATATAACGCTCCTTATAACTTTCCCTAAGAAGCTTAAAGATATATACTAAAAAAGCTTTAAGCTAAAAAGAAAAATCTATAACTATAGTAATATATAGAAAGAATATTTACTAGAAAATACTAAGATAAGAAAAAATATAATAAAACTAGGACTTCGGCTCCTTAATTATAGCTCCGTTAATAGTAAATTTAGCACGTATAATAGCTAGCTAAAAATCTAGGCCGGAATAAGCTAAGAGCGGCTTTAATATAGGTAAAATTTAATAGCGTTTTATACTAAGATTTTACTTTTACGTTTAGTTAGCGGTAAGAGGAGCTTTAATTAATATAATAGTCTTATTAAAGCGATTATAAAAATAAGCTAAAGTAATATTATAATTAAAGCTATCGAAAAGAGGAAGGAGAGGGGAGAGAAGCCCCCCTCCTAAGCTAGCTATATACCCTACGCGATAACTAAGCGCTATCGGGAAGACTTAAATATATCCGCTATAATCCCCCTTATCTAGCTATAATTAGTTATAGACTAATCCCTTATAATTCTTAAGATATATATAATATTTTATTTACTTTATTTATTTTATATTTATATTTAGAAAGTTTTCTAAATTTCCTAAATTTTATAAAGCTAAGTGTTTTTCTATTTAGCTAAATAGATTATTTATTATATTTTTTATAGCCCTTATAACTAGGAAGTTATTTATATAGATAGCTATAATTATATTTTTATTTATATATATAAAAACCCCTTTATTTATAGATAAGGCTTTAAAGCTTACCTTTTCGAGAGTATTAGATAGGTAGTTATACTAAAGCTTAGGACTTTATTTTAAGCTATATAATACTTTCTTTAATTTTATTATAAGGTCTTTATTATCTTTATATAAAGGATATTATTTATTATAATAATATTTTTATATATAACCTTTAAAGCCTTCTTAAAATTTTATATAAATATTTATATTTATATTTACGTAAATAAAAGTATTCTTTATATTATATTATTTAATTAGCTAGCTATTTTTAACTATTATATTTAAAAGAATTCTTATAAATTTAAGCCTTATAGTTATAGAAAAGGTATTTATATAATCTAATCTTTATATTTAGTTAAAACCTTAAATATTAAATCTAAATTTATATTTTAATATATTATTATTATTATCCTTTTTTATTTTATAAACCTAGCAGCTACTTAGAGCCTCCCTATCTCTTAGAAAGTTTATTATTTCCTAGGTTTTTTATCTTATTAATTCTTCTAATTTTAGAAGTATTAATTTATTTTATTTTTTAGCTTCTAAGCTTTTTTTAGCCTATTTATAATTTTTAAGCTTTAAAGGATTTATATTTTCTAAAATATATAGTATTAATTCTAAGTTTATATTTATTATAATATTTATTTCGGGGTATACTTTATATTTATTATAAAACTCTACTAGCTTTCTAAGTAGCTATATTTTAACTTAAGTTTTAAAATCCTTATTATTATTATTATTATTATTATTATTATTATTATTATTATTATTATTATTATTATTATTATTATTATTATTATTATTATTATTATTATTATTATTATTATTATTATTATTATTATTATTATTAT
>PDHQ01000552.1:3459-16477 GCA_003339415.1 Ophiocordyceps camponoti-saundersi (nom. inval.)
TTTTTGGGTTCTCCTTGGGTTTTTTGTTAACTGTTTTTTTTTTTTTACGGCCAATGATAAGGGGGGGGGGGGGGGGGGGGGGGGGGCGGATAGTCCACTACGCTAATAATCTAAATCTACCACGCGGATAATCTACCACGCGGACAATCTAAGTCCGCGTGGACAATCCTAGGTATATGCCTACCTAGGTACTAGTTAGAAGGGTATCTATACTATATAGGTAGGTAGCTAGTTAGGGTCCGTAGTTAATCTAAAGGTAATAAAGGTAAGCAGATACTCGGGAATAGAAGTAGAACGGATTATAATCTTACTAATAGTGCCGGGTAATTATAACTATAAACGGTAAATATAGGCTAACGATTATATTAGGCAGTCGGTTAAGATAGAGAGGTTAAAAAGGTGATAGAGATAGGAGAATTAAGGAGACGATAGAGATAGAGAGGTTAAAAAGGTGACGGAGATAGAGAGGTTAAGGAGGTAACGGAGATAGGTATTCAGGGGTAGGTTATCTAAGATAGAAAGTTAATAGCGTCTCTTGCCTTGCCCTAACCTTACACTATTAGTTAAGAGAGGTAGAGGTAGGTACTAACTAAGATAAGAGAAGGATATTATTATATTCTATATATAGGCTAAGTATTAATATAGAGACCTATTATATTAGGTAGGTGCCTTAGGTATACCTTTACGGGAGAGGTAAGTAGATATATAATACTATCCGGTAAGGCAGAGAGCAGAGGATATATAGGGGTGATTTATTCGGAAGATAGAAGGTAAGTCGATACTTACTAGGTAAGCTGCGTCTTATAAAAATTAATACCTATAAGGCCTGCCTAGCCTACCTATCTACCTAGGTACTACCTAAGTAGGCAGGTTAGGTAAGAGGTAGAAGTTAGGACGGCAGGGATATACTACTTAAAGGATAATAGAGATATAGACTTGCCTACTTAATGCTTATAGCTATTTAACCTGCTATTTAACCTAAATAGTATTATTCTTACTAAGGCGGATAATATAAACCTTAGTAGGCTTAATTATATTAAGTCTAATAATAACTAGCTTATTATAACGATATGCTACCCGGTGCAGGCTAAGATTATAGTCTCTTTCGTTAAGTATATCGATAGGGGTAAGAAAGATAAAGATATAACGGTCGTCGATTTCGTGGATAAAGATCTGGTTAACTTATCTAAGAAAGCTATTCGAGTATCTTACGTAGTCACCTCTAAAGAAGATATAACGTCGCAAGTCCCTATAAAAGGCATATTAGCGTTATCGCCTATTATAGGTATAGAGAGGTTAATACCTATCTATAAAGGTGAACTTATTAGACTACTAGACTCGCTTATTGCCGAAGCGATAGATCTTAGGAAGGCTATAGTGCTTAATATATGCTATGCGCAAGGTCTCGCGGAATCGCTAAGATATTTTATTATGCTTCGTAAGCAGTATATTACCTTAATTTACCTAATAAGCCGTGGAGCGGATAATACGAATAGGGATCTATCCGATCACCGTTGCTCGACGGTGGCCGCTATTAGAGAGAGGATTTTTTTTTTTTATATATGCAATAATAACGATAAGGAAGCAATAAGGGTAATAAGGGTAATAAGGGTAATAAGGGTGATAAGGGTAATAAGGGTAATAAGGGTAATAAGGGTAATAAGGATAATAAGGACGATAAGGGTAATAATAATAATAAGGAAGCAATAAGGGCGATAAGGGTGATGAGGATAATAAGGAAGAAGAATAGGAAGATAGAAAGGTTAGATAAAAAATCCGATTTTATTTTCCTTACGGTTGCTGCTAGGAGGTATGCCTTAGGTGCCCGTCGCGGGTTTGCACCCGGCACCTAATAGCTGCTAGCTGCCCTTAGAGTATAGAAGAGCTAGTAAGGCCTATAAGGTAGTAGCTTAGAACCTTAGGCTATTAACTTTACTAAGCGCCGTTTGCAACTACTATCTAAGAGGTAGGGCTTTAGCTTAACTAGCAAAATAATAAAAAAAAACGAACACGTAGAATCTTTACGCTATAGGTTTTTTCTATATTTTTTTCTATTTCTCGAATTTATGCGGTTATATATTAGGGAAAAAAACACAGACCTAAACTTATTACCCCTCTGCACTACACTATCTCACTTACTTAGTTACTTACTTACCTATTCACTCTCTTATCTTCCTTATAATAATACTATCTCTTATATATTCTATTACCCTTCGCGACTTATAATATCTAGCCGCGGTGGCTCTATAGCGGGCCGTGGCTAAGGCAGTGTACGAGGTCGAGGCGGCAGTTCTGGCCGCGGCGGCTATAGTATCCCGTAGACGCTAGACCGGTAATCGGGTAGTTTCTAGCAGGTGCCTATTAATCCGCAGCTCTAAAGCTAAGGTAGCCGTAGTATATTCTCGCCGCAGCCCGAGTCCTAGGGAGGTAATAGCGGTATATTCTCGACGCACCACCTTACTATGCCTAGACCTGGCAGTTATAGTGCCTTTAAGCAGGAAGAATAGCCTACTATAACTCCCGTTATCTATAGTCTCCTAAAGGCCTAGGGCAAGAAGTCTCTAGATATGCTAGATATACTTAGTTACCGTTATTAATTTATTTTTCTTTATAACGTATTCTTTATAGATAATATCTTAAAGGCTTTCCTAGGAGTAAACCTTACGCTAGCGGATATTTAGAGTCTTCGTAATAAGGCCTAGGGGTACTATAACGACTATTAGAACAAGTTCCTCTAGCAGGGCCTTTACCGCTAGCCCCCCCTATAAAGAAGACTAGACCCGACGAGATATCTAAAAGCAAATAGGTAGTGACCGAAATAGCGGTGAATTATAAAAGACGTATTAAGCGCCGAGCGTAGTATAAGCTTTAGATATCGCTTTTAGAAAGGACTTTATCGTAAGTTATCTATGCTTACGCTTTTAGGAATAACTATAAGCTAGTTATAAGATAGCGTTTATAGAAAAGTGGAAATATACTACGTTACGACGGTTAGCCGGTTAGTGGCGAGAGGCTATAGTTTATATCGGCTAGTATTCCGTAGCTCGGGCGATACGAGATAAGAAGAGTAAGTTTCTCGTTCGCCGAAGAGGCGGTTAGCCTAATTATATAGGTAAGAGATATTTACGACGAAGATAGTTTATAAATCGGTGCTAGGTAGTGCTATATTTACTAGACAAATACCTAGGGTATAATTCCCTATAAAGAGGCTCTAGCTTCGTCGTTCTTAGACGCCTACTTAACACCGCTATAATTTGCGAATTAGTTTTCAGATTAATAATATAGACGGTTATAGTAAACTTACGGGCATAGGATTAGTTCTAGCGAGTAGTAGTTCTAACAAAATCGACGGTACCGGCTAGAGACTATTTAAGATTATTAGTCGCCCTAGCTTAGTTAGAATAAGTATATTTTAGGGGTATAACCTAGTCTAGGCTTCACGGTAAAAATACTAGTGCCCTACGCCGGATTTAAACCGACTATCTAGCTTAAGAGAGACCGAGATCTTAAGACGCTCGACCACTACCGAAGGAGGGCTATTATTATAATTAACGCGGTTATAATAGACGACACCGTTAGGAGCGAAGGAGTGATGCATTCGCCGCCGCGGGTCTATTAGATATGCTAGCCTTTATTATTCTTACTACTAACGCGGTAACGATCGTTAAGGACCGTGGCGGTAAATATCGACGATAACCGCGTTAATAATAAGAATAAGAAAGGCTAGCATAACTAATAGACGCGCGGCGGCGAATGTACCACTCCTTTAACCCCGATAGAGTTGTCGGTTATAGACGCGTCGATAACGAGAGTAAGAGAAGTGATTTTTTTTTTATCTTTATTTATACCCGAGGGCTGCCTTAAGTATTATATACGAAAGGATACGTACTTATTCGAAGTAATTCCGACGGATAGGAATAATAATACTAAGATTAAATAAAAGAATAATACGAATAATAAAGTTAGCGTTAAAATACTCGCGATATCTAATTAACGGGTTCCTCGATATATTTAAGTACCGGGAGAAATCGTTATATTAAAGCGCGGAGACCTATGCCCGTATAACTTTATACGAAGTAACGCCGATATAGGAATTATTAATAGCCCCTATAACGATCCCTATAAGCCCGGCTTTCGTATTACGCCGCGTACGACTAGTTTAGGATAGGCTAATTACGCACGAGAAGGTTATAGCTTTTAGTAAGGGATAGTAGAAGGACTAGAACTGTTCGAGGCGACCGTACGATATCTGCACGTTAAAGCTAAGCTATTTATATCGTACCGCTGAAGGATTAGCATAAGCGGAAGATTAGTACCACGCCGTCTTTCCGGATATTTTTAAAGGGCCCGCGTAATCGTACTACCTCTATTATATAGGACCTGATAAGACTTAGGACGAGATCTAGTCGATAGCCGATTCGTATCTTAATACGGGAAAGAATCGTGCGGAATACCGGATAAGATAGACCGGCACGAGGTCTGCTATAAAATAAGGAAAATTCCCTAAGAAATTAATGCCCGAAGTCCTCGAAGAACTTATTAGGAAGATATAACTCGTATAGGATACCCTCGGCGAAGTAGCGGCTAAAGTTTACGCCGCGATAATAAGAGCGTGCCGTGGCGTAGTAGATAATACTCGTTACTCGTTAACTAGATATCCTCTTACGAAGTTTATTTTTTTTTTTATTTTTTTTATTCTTTTTTTCTATTCCTCGTACGGGTATATATATTACGATATTACTACGAATAGAGGGAATTAGTCGGGCGGATTCCCTAGTTACCGTATAAATTGCCCTTATAGAATTTTAGTATAGGGAAACTTAAGTAAGTTCGCTTCGATAAACGTTGCACGTTTCCTTATACGAAGAAGCGCTACTTTATCTACGAGAAGAAGATTACTAGTTAATAAATTATAAGGAAGACGAATTCGATACGTGCCTCCTCGAATATAAAGGACACGACGATAGTATTAATAAATCGTTATACGAAGAGGAGGGCGCTACTAAAGAAGCCGCGAAATTCGTCCTCTCGAGTGCTTTTTTATATCAATTTATAAGGTAGATATTTTCGCACGGCAGGCCGTACGACGGGGCAGTTAAGTCTTCGTCGCCGATACCTATCGTAGGGAGTACTATAAATAGCTTTACGACATTATCGCCCGCAAACTTCTCGATCGTCGGCAAGGATTAGAGGCGCTTATAGAATTTAACTACGGACGAGTTTACCTTAAGGGTAATAGTATTACCTTAAAATAGAAGGGACGGGCATAGGCATTGCAGATTATTAGCCCGGCCGAGCAGGACGCGCCGCAGGTATACCTTCCGTAACGCGAGCGAGACGCGTAGATCCTATCTATTTGCTAGCCCGAAATAAGGACGACCTCTCGGCTACTACCCGAGTCTAGACCCCGAAAAAGGAGGACTCGACGCCTTAAATAACCGCGTACGACGGTATATAGGGAAGTCCGATCGAGTACTAGGCTCTATCCCTCTCGACCCCCTTCGTACGAAGCTCTAGATATTTAGCGAGGGCTAGTTTGCGGATAATAAGGACCTATACTAGTAGATAGGATTCGTTATCGTTCTAGGTAAGGAGATAGCTCGTACGGAGACCGAAGTCTCTATCTACGGTAATATTAGGCTTTAGTCCTCGGGGAAGTATAAGATAGTAATAGGAAGCGTGCCTGCGGGCGAACTATACGATATCGTACGAGTGGTTAATAGTAGTATCGCCCTTAACGCCGCGGTTAAGAAGATTATAAGAAGCTTATAGCTGCCGGAGTCCGTCTAGAGCCTTATACGGAGTAATAATCGCTCTAGCTACCTTATTAACCTAGGTAGTATAAGATAGAAGAGGCTTATAATCGATATAATAAGCTTATATAAATTATATAAAAGGAAGAAAATTGCCGCGATATTCTAGATCGATAGGAAAAAAACAATCCGGCCGAGGCTATAACGAAGAAAGGTCGTAATAATACTCTCGGACGACTAGTTAAAATAAATAAGATAACGGTTAGGATAGAAGCAGTTGCCGAAGTGATCCCGCCGCGGGCGCCTATAAAAGTAATTTCTACGGATTAAATATTAGCGCCGCCTCCCGCCCTTACTAGTTGTCCGATAACGTAGTCGGCGACGCAGGCGCCGGCGTGCGATAACGGCGGCGTACCCGAGGAGGGGCGAGAGGCTCGTCGTTATTATTATTATTATTATTATTATTATTATTATTATTGTCCTCCTTATACTTACCGTCGTCGTCCTCCTCTTTATCGTTATCTTCTTCGTCTTCGTCATCTTCGTTATTATCTACGTTTTCGTCGTTATCCTTATCTTCGTCTATATTATTATTGTCGTCGTCCTAGGTACGATAATAATCGCACGCGCTCCCGCGGGAGTCCTAAATATACGACGCGCACGCGCCCCTTTAGTAGCCGCGTACGCGCTGGCAGCTAGAGAAGGGAATACTCCCTCGCCGGAGGCACCGACGACCGTAGGGCCCCTAAGCAGGGAACCGACCGGCAGCTTAGATAATAATCGCCCGGTAGTAAGATAGACGACGGACTACCTTAGCGATAAGCTTAACGGGGGTCTCGCCCGGGCGTAGGCGAAGAGTAATATCGTATAACGTCCTAGAGAGGTAGAAACGTTCCTCGTCCTACCGTATAATTAGCAGATATTTACTAAAGTATACCGTACGAAGGAGATATATATAAAGACGGCAGCCTAAAGAAATTTAGCCCTAACTTCGTCGTCTAAGCCGAGAGTAATAGTAACGAGCCTATTAGAGAGGGGCAAGCGACCGAGCATAGTAGCGATAGATATTTTTTTTTCCCCCCCCTCGTCGTCGTCGTTATTCTGCTTCTGCTTATCTTTATTCTTCGTGCGACGAAACTACTACCGCTAATAGTACTAATACTAATAATAATAGTAATAGTAGTATTTCGAGGTTACTACTATTTCTGCGGAGGATAAAAAGGGAAGAAATTTTCTCTCGTACGGAAGAGAGAGGAGGGCAACCTTCCTACCGTATAAGCCTGCGAGCTGCGAACGATAACTTACGAGTTGCTACCGCCTAGCAGGATAACTCTATCCTAGGTACCGGTAAGCATAGCATCTATAGATATTTTTTTAGGTTTATAAGAGGGAATATTAGGATAATAGGATAGGTATAAAGGCCCCGGTAATTAGGTTTAGGGTAGTATGCGCCGGCTTATCTAGTAACTATTAAACTGCTAGAAAAGATCTAACGGCAGCGTGAGTAAAAGTAGGGAAGTTTAAAGTAGCATCGTATACTACGCGAACCCTACGATCCGGAAGGGAAGGAAGCCTTTTATTACTTAATTTATTCCTTAGAGATTCGACTTTTCTATTATTTTTAAGCTATCTAATTATCTTCCGAGCTTATTAATAAGAGCGTAAGGAAGATATATATTTTCGCTATTATTATTAATTACGCGGTATTCGGGTAAGGTAGGTATTCTAAAGATTTAGGTAGTAGGTATAAGGAGCGACGAGATATTCTAGGCTTCTAAGCCGAGAGAGACGTCGGACTTATAATCGTAATAGATAGAATATAAAATATATATAGATAGGTTTAGATATATATAGCGAAGGGTCGCGAGAGGTATATAGCTACGTTATACGCTGTTATTAGGGAAAACGAATAAGTGTAAGGAATAGTAGTCGACTTCTTCTAAGTATAGTAGCTATAGAATTCGGGATAGTAAGATATATACCGAGGTGTATTAGCGCTAGGATAGCTAAATAGCTAAGAGGAAGTTTTCGAATTTTTTAAGCGTATATTAAATAGTCTAGCTATTTTTTAGGGTTTACTTCTCGAGGGATGGATATAGTAAAGAAGGCAGTATCGGGATAGCGGGTATAATATAAGGTAAAAACCCGAGTCTTAGAAACGACTTAAGGAGAAAAATCCGATTATAAAAAACGATCGATTTATTATATACGTATTATTATATAGCCTAGGATAGTAGGTAAAAGACTAAGTAGGATTTCGGTATCCCGAAAGCTTTATCGAATAGTCTATTTAGTCTCCGGCCTTCTCTTATATATCTTAGTAGGAGGGAACTATTTCGAGTGTCGGTTTGCGTAGAGGATTAGTAAGGCTAGTAAGTAGTTTATTATATAAAGGTATAAGGTTTAGGCAAAGCTATAATTCCGTTTAGTGAAGTTTTAGCTATAAGTTATATCTTAGACTTAAATTACGATTAGCGACTTATAAATAAATATAGGGATAAGCTTAAGGGCTAAATGCTTTATTTACCTATTTCGTCTATAGAGGAAAACTAAGTTACACTATTTACTTAGATAGTAGCCGCTATCTTTATATAGCCGCCGTTATAACTCTAGTCCGTAGAGGCCTTCGGAACTCTAAAAGTTATTTTCGACTATTTAATAATATACGTATAACCCTTAAAAAGATATTTTTATCTCTTCCTAGCGCTATTATTCTCTAGCAAATCGGTAGCAGCTACTAGTTTACACGGCCTTTTTCGTGGACGGTAAAAGCCTATACGGAAAATACTATAAGAAATATTAGTATCCTACGTTTCGAGTTCTGCATTATATAATTAATAATCTATATAAAGGTTATAGACTAGACTATATATAGTAAGGTTAATAGGAGCAAAGGGTATTAAAATTTATATTATAAGATATATATATATAGACGCGAGTAGTATATTATAGGTTAAGGCTAACTTTGTATTTTATAATACGTTATAGCTTAGCTCGTAATAGTACGATATAGGGTTATTAGGTTAGATATAACGTTCTTTTATTAGTTATCTTCGGATTCTTAGAGGCCTATATAGTATTAAATTTCTATATAGTATTTTATATCTATAACTAACTATAGTTAAGCTATAAAATTATAAGTCTTTTATACTTCGTATATAAAATATATAATTCTTACTTTTTTTATAATATACTAGAACTATATATTACCTCCTAGCGCTAATATTCTCTTTTAACTATCCCGTTTTCCCTTATACTTACTTCGGCGCCTAGATTATTAAAAACGGTTTATAGATATCGCTCGGGGCTATAGCGCTATACGGCAAGTAAAGCTTTATACCTAGTATATAGACGATCTCTAGGGGGAAGAGCATATTCGGTACGGCGCGGGTGCTTACGCGGAGAGGTAGACTTAAGTAGGCGAAGCTCGATAAGCGTACGGAAGTTAATACGTTTATATTCTAAAGACCGGAATATTAATAAGGTAGAAAAAAATATAATAGTATAAAATACTAATAGGGTAAGGTAATTAGTATTACTAATCTTCTTTATTATTTTACTAACTAATATTATACTATCTATATGTTTTTTCGGGGGGAACTAATTAGGAAATAAAAACTAGAGTATTCGTAATACGAAGTAAACCGATAAATATCGCGGATTTATCTTCTTTTCTAAGACCGCGAAATAGCCTTAGTTAGTATTAAAGTATAGTATACCCGGAGCGGCGGTAATAGTAAAAGTAAGTATAATAACGGTATTTAGTTCCTAGCGGAAGCCGGCGTTTTAAATTATAGATAACGTATATCGGTAGTATTCGCGGATATCGGTTAACCGTATTAAGTAAGGGAGGAGAAGGTCTACGAAGCCTTATTCGAGAAGAGGAGGGATAGCGGAGAAAGGGGGGGTAAGGCCGAATTAAAAAGAATAGATAGGTAGGCCTTATATATTCGTAAGGATAGAGATAGCTTACTAGGCCCTAAGGGCTAACCGCCTTAGGGAACCGAGTAGCGTAGGGGCGATATAGGTAGGGGCGATACGATCTAGTTAGAAGCGGCGGATATAGCTAATAAAGAGGCGACTATTAAGGGAGCCTAGTATCTAATCTATCGACTTTTCCGTTATAGCGGCGGCGAGTAGGCGGACCTAATCTTCGCGACTAACGTTTACCTCGTCCGTATAGCGGATAAGTATACGTAATATAGGATACTAAGTAGCGTACTTAGATAAGAGCGTTAGGCTAGCGGTATTAGTAGGACTATAATATACTTATATAATATCCTCGGCATAGCTAGTAGACTATTCGTACGGGAGTAGGGAAGGAGTAGTATAAGCGTGTTAGTAGAGTTTCTTAAGCGACCTTTTTATTATGTTAGGAGTATAGCGTAGAGGATAGGGGAGGGGGTTATATAACGGTAAACTAACGCGGCGGAAAAGGGATTAGAGGACTATTCCTATATCTCGAGAGTAGATATAGTATCTTATAAAAGGATAGCGGAACTTCTATCGGTCGCGTCGTCGAAAACTATAGGCGCCGAAGTATTAACTTATTACCGGAACTGGTAGGAGATAAAGGCTTTTATCTATAGGATCTAAGAATACTAAAAGATATAGCTTAGGAAATATCTTACGTGTTTTACCTAAGTAATGCCGGGGCTGTTAAAAAACGCAGCCTAAGAATAGGTATACCTCTCGATAGTAAGGATAGGGTTATAATAATAGCTAATTAAGGGGATATGTAAGAGAACCGGCCGTTAAAGTATAATAAGGGGCTAGGAGCGGGTTCCTATATTAAATAAAGGATTACTAAGGTCGAGTACGTTACGCGAGATTAATAGCTAGGCGTATTTTTATATACTAGCTATAGTATTAAGATACTTAAAAAAAGAGGGCGGGAGGAGGTTAGGTTCGCCGGTAAAGTAATACTTACCTAGATAATCGAAGAGGGCTATAGCTTCGCGGTTAGCGAGACTAGAGTCGTTACTAGGAGCGGGGCCGGGAGGCGAGGCTAAGCGTTACGTAACGGCGTTGGTAGCGTGATAGAAAACTATAGCGAAGTAACCGAGGATGCCGGGGAAACTAGAAAGTTCGAACTTACGTAGGAGGCAGAGATATTCGCGCGGGTTACGGAGAAAGAAGATAATAAGCTATAGGAGCGGGTCGAAAAGAATAAAGAAGTTGCAGCGTTACTTAAGGACTTCCGAGACTTATATAGTTATAACCTACTTTATACGGAAGGTAAACGAGGAGTTGCGGATAGCCGAGTAGATATATTAGCGCTTATAGAGGAACGGGTAGATCGAGTTAGGGTCCTAGGCGCTATCGGTAAGAGGGGGGGTGATAGCTTTTACAAGGCTGCGCTACTTCGTTATATAAGGTTCCGCCTTAACTAACGGGAGTATAAGAGCTGCTATAAGAAGGCCCGTTATCGTTAAGAGATGACCGGGTTTCGTAGTAGGGGAATAGCTAGTAGTAAAGGAGCCGTGGAAGGGGCTAAAGAAAAGTAGGTGTTTTTCCGCTATAGCGTCGTAGTATAAACTATCGGAAGGGTTATAGTTGCGAACACTCTTATTATAACGTATAATATAATAGCGTTTTTCGAGGAATAAGGGGGGGCCTATCGACGATAAGTTCCTATAGCGTGGGTAGAAAGCGAGGGGGTAGAACGTAAGGTTATCGGGGCTTGCTAACCCCCCGCTAAAACTCTTAAAATCGGCTAGTAAATAGTATTTCTACGGGGGGTTAGAGGGTAGCGCCCTGTTAGAGGCGTGGTTAGATTCGCGAGGCGAGGGGGGATCGTTTCGATGCCTAGGGGGAGGGGATAGCGATTTGTTAAATAGGTCGTTAGACCGGCGAGGGGGGTTAGAATCGTCTCCGAGCCGGGGGGGGGAATAGCTAATATCGATAGCGAGGGCGTAGGAGAGTTATTCGATATAGGAAAGATTATATTCAGCTTATAGATACTAAAGAAATTAGTTAAAGCGGCCGGTAAAAAGTCTCTTATTCCTATCCTTCGTGTTTATATTATCGGCATTGTCGGTATCGTCGTTACGGTAATTAGCGTTAGGAAAGTTATCGTTAGAGTTACCGTAATAGGAGTAGATATCGGAAAAGTTATCCTCGCGCATATCGCGAAGATTCCCTTCTTCGGATAACTAGGTAATATCCTAAGATATATTAAGGGTAACTAGTAAGGGTTATATAGCGGTATCTACTATAAGGGGGAAATAAGGATAGGGAGTAGGATAGGGCGGGTAGTAGCCGGGATCGAGTTCTATATCGGAGCTAATATTATATATATAAAAGGCGGGCGAGTTCTCGTTCTAGAAGGTATCGTAAGTATACGCGCCGGTAAACGTTTCCTAATATCGTATAAAAAGGACTTAAAATATAGACTAGTCTTAGTAGGAAATCTAATAACGTATATTCGTATCTATCGATAAGCCGGCAAGGTTAGGGAGAGACTAGGAAGGCGGGAAAAGCGTAAAGATATGCTAGATATACCGGGATAGGAGGATAGCGTAATATAGCTTAAGTAGGCTAGGGGGTAGAGGGTATTATTAGCGGTGCTAATATTAGGTATCTTAGTCGTAAGGTTTGCTTAGGTAGAGGACTATAAACTAGGCGTCGAAAGAGGACGAGTTAGCGATATAGAATATACGGTTATATATATTAAAAGGTAGCGTTTTGCTAGCGTATTTAGTATCGTATTATATTTGCTAGTTAAATAATAAAATCCGAATATAGTTCTAAGGTATAAGGATTTAGGCGGCCG
The DNA here is from genome assembly GCA_003339415.1 of Ophiocordyceps camponoti-saundersi (nom. inval.). Lineage (NCBI taxonomy): Eukaryota > Fungi > Ascomycota > Sordariomycetes > Hypocreales > Ophiocordycipitaceae > Ophiocordyceps > Ophiocordyceps camponoti-saundersi. The sequence goes on from PDHQ01000552.1 coordinate 15,988, forward strand.
GCGGGATAGTAATAGGTTTAAGATAGGAACTAATAATAGATATTATACTAAGCGAAAATTCCTTTTCGGTTTCGGAGTTATCTAATGGCAGATCTAGGGTATTTTCCCTATAGTCGATACTATGTTTTTCTTAAAGAAGTCTATATATAGCGGCAGAGTTAAAGGCTTCAGATTCGGTTATTTCCTAGAAGCGGCGGCCTATTTTTACGAAGAGGGAGAGGTAGGTTAGATCTAGCATTTAAGGGGGATAGATAGCCGTGTATATACGAGAGCTTAGCTAGCGAATTAAGATACTTAATCTTATAGCGGGAATAAAACTCGGAAGAGTTATCGGCAGGGGTTATAAGCGTTAGCTTATTTAGAAAGACCGGGTTATACGATATAAAGACTATGCCGTCTTTACTATGTCCTCCCCGTATATTAGATTCCTTAGGCATTTTCGTAAATATATTTTTTTCGTTCTTTTTTTTTTTTTTTTTTTTTTTTTTTT